>JASEVX010001423.1:0-16811 GCA_031761405.1 Serripes groenlandicus | reverse complement strand
CGGAAGTGATTGAAACTGGTCTCTAAATGACGAATGGGGGATATTTGCAGGTATTTCCCGTAATACCTCTTGTGTGGTTTCTTTGAGCAATGTTGCTGAGACTTTGTTTATGTTAAGGTTTTTTCAGAATGTCACCCACTGATGGTTGTGGGTTTGGTCCAATATCAGGTTGATAATCAGACGGGCACTCTGATGTTGATACTAATGTTAAGTGATGGTCGATAATGGCTGTCTTCGCATAAGGGTCACTTATGCTGTACACTATTCAATCCGGGTGCAAACACTAATAGAAACAGGCAGATGCCATGGTCAATTGTTTCACCAAAATATAATTCCGTACCGCTAGAAGCCATGTTTTGAAGTCGACTGGTTCCGTTTTGTGTATATGAATAGATACACGCAAACATTTAGCAACATAAGCGACCGACTATAAGACAACATAATGTATCACAGGAAAAATGCTCGAAAAAAGTATAAAAGTTGTTTTTATTTTTTAAGAGTAAAATTCCATTTGTTCGAAGTTTTGATATGCATTCAAAAATAGCTCAATGTAATGACTACATGTATACGTATATCGTTATAAATGAGAGACACACATAATAAAGGCATTTGTACATTTCTAAAGACAATATGTACAGATTTGTTCTTCTTCACAGAGTATACACATTAATAAATTTCCACAACACCTTTCAAAATTCCCTAAATCACATTCCAATTTCAAATTATTACAAAAGGCCCTACCAAGAAAAATATCAATTATTATTACAATTATTTATTATTATCATCATTATTACTAGTATTAACCATCTAATTGGGTTTGTATTACAATTAATCCGTATGGAATTTGCGACCAGCCTTGATCAAGATTAGCACGGGCATCGCAGTCCTTCCAAAAAAAAAAACCAACAACACCATCTTCATTTATTCTGATCAACTGATATAAAACAAACTTAACTCGCGATATTCCATAGTTTATCAGTAAAAAGTATCCTAGTGAAATATATCTTTAATATTTAAATATTTCTCCATTTTATATATATTATTAAATTTACCTTCAAACAATCCCAACGGTAATGATAATCATTGTTCTTATCACGTATATTTGAAATATACTTTATCTGCACTAACATTCTTTATAAACGCAGTCCTAAAATCTTGCCACTAGAATAAATCAGAACAAATGAATATTAGTTGAATAGTAACTTGAACTGAGAAACGCCAAGAGAAAATTCCCTTTTGCACTTTTCAACCAATGAAGAACATGAACAATATATGCAGTCGCGACAATCTAGTAAGGATACTTACATATTTAAGGAGTAACGTGACCATTGTTAAGACTACTAGAATATCCAACATATATACCAAAAAATATGGTTTATATTGTCCAATACGTGGTAATTTTCTAATAATATAAAGTGTCCATTATTGGCAAACATATTTGGATAATGGATAACCTATGACTAAAAGTGGAAAACATTGTGGCAAAAGGAGAAATTGCTCGTTTTGAGGGCATTAGAAAGCGTCTATATGAGGGAAAGCACACATCCAATGTTAATACAAATATATCTATCAACGTTGATCTGCGGGTGTCTTCCTGATTGTCTCACATTTTGGGAATGCTATTTACCCTTAATGCGGTGTGGTTAACAGTCCGGTTAATTTGTCTATTCCAAGTTAACATTATTTACCTTTCCCGCTATCTAATCCTTCTTCTGTTAAATTGCACATGGGTTATTTACTGTTATTGACATGAATAGACTGTTAGCACATTAATTTAATTGAAACTTTTAGGAAAAGGTATTTTGTATTGTTTATATATATCGGCTTATGCTCAAGTACATCTCGATTTTGTGAAAAAGAAGCGCGGCGGAATCCATGGATCTGGAGGAAAGTATGTGGACGCAGTGTTTCATGTTTCCAATTGTATTTCTTTTATAAACGGAGTCGCAAACAATGTTAACCATGTTGATTATGTGAAACTAAACCATCTGCTTAATGTTACTGTGCATTCTGTATATATATAAAGGACTTTTATTTACACCTTTCACTTCTGTGCATAATTTTGAATTTATCGAAAACAGTGTAAACCGAGAACAGATGGCCATCTCATTTTGGTCTTCATTGTTTGTTCCATTATCTTTCGTACGCACCGACAATAGAATACAAAAGGTTAATTCAAAATTGTATGTGTATGTCAGAAAAATATAAGTACAAATGAATAGGTATTTTTGTATTTGAATATAAGCCATATTTTATATACAACAGACAACTTGATATTAAACGTCCGCATACTAAATTTGAATACATTATTTCTAAATTAATTTTCTTTATTCCTATGTTGTAGAAAAGAGGACCAAACAGCACAATATAATGGAATAGTATTACTGTAACAAATATTCTTTACTTTGTTAGTTATTTCTGATGAAAAACACAACGCAAAGTAGAAAGAATTCGGTACAAACTGTTTCATACACGAAACAGACCTTGATAGTGGACTTTTATATGAACCGAACTGTAGCGATATCTTCGCCCCGGGCAGGGATAAGCCGACACCTTACCTGTATTACTTCCCGATTATCCGTCATCGATTGTTATCCCAAAAATTAAAATGTGGGACAATCGGGAATAAACCGATCTACGTACATACGTTAAACCTTTCGAATTCGTGACCTTGAAAACATCTGGGCAAAGAGAAGATAAAGCACTATCATTTAGAGTTCACTTATTTGAAATGTTGTGTAAAAATCAATGTTTAAAAACACTGTCTGCTGCAAAGGGTCAACATATATAAGATATATATATATACATATATAAGGAAAACCCCTGGTCGTCATGTTTAATGGATCGAAATAATTTGAGCAATCTTGGTAGAGGGTCATCTAACTTACATTTGACCCAAATTCATTTTCAAATCGTGACACAGGGAATTTTAAATATTTTCCTGTATATATATTTTTTTAATTTGGCATATTCACATCTTCCTGATGCAACCAACGCGCTGCAAGTAATTCAACTTTTTAAACAATTTTGAAAATGATCACGTAGGCAAAATTCCTGCGAGATGTTTTAAAAGTCGATTTAAAAGACCACCTTTGTATAACAATTCCCTGTCTAAAGCAACCACACTTTAGTTTCCCAGATTTTTTAAGTTTTCACTATAGCCATATAATGCAAAATAGCCTTCCCCTGTGGCGTCCATGTTTTTCGACCAATCAACATGGCTTGACGGAATTTGATAGTGGGTCACTTAAGGAAGATTTCTGCAAAATTATTTGAAAATAAGCCTGACACTTTCGGAGAAGAAGATTTTTTAAGTTTTCACTATAGCCATATAAGGCAAAATAGCCCTTCCCTGTGGCGGCCATGTTTTTCGACCAATCAACATGGCTTGAAGGAATTTGATAGGGGGTCACTTAAGGAACATTTCTACAAAATTATTTTGAAAATCGGCCTGACACTTTCGGAGCGGAGGAGAAGATTTGTAAAGTTTACACTATAGCTAAATAGGGCGAAACAATTTTCTGATTGGTCGATTTTGAGAATGAATTTGCTTCTGACCAATAATATACTTCAGCACATACAGCAATTATGTAGCAGATGGCTTTAAGAACCTCTAGTCAACAATACGGAACATCTCTAACGATGAAATGAAAGTGTAAATATTGAATACAGTCAAACATATTTTGGCAAAAGAAGAAATCGCTCACCGTCCACCTAGAAATTGACCAATCAGATGTCGTTTTTGGAGTGTGGGGTTCATTTCTTAGCAGCTTTTACACACATCCGGAATGCAGCTGGAGAACGTGCATGACTTTTCACAGCCTATATAGTTTACAATCTGATTAGGTAGTTCCTATTTGCAGAACGATTTTTACGGTTCTACAGCAGACGACGTTTGAAAAAAAATGGGAAAAATGACAAATGCAGTAATTTCCCCTTTTGTCAAAACATTTTCAATTATTTTCAGTCATTTTACTTTCACAAATGTCGTCTGCAGCAAATGTGTTGTATTTTTCGGAAATTGTTCAAATTGTCATAAGTTGTAAAGGCCTTAAAGGTCGGTTTTCGTGCAAATAAAAAACAATAATAACAGCGATATTTTTACACGACACTTAAAGTATTACGTTGTTGTGATAAGTTTGCATCCGGCTCGCACTTGTCTCTTTAAAACAATGGATACAAACGTATACATGTACATTACAAAGTCGAAAACCCGAACAAACCAATATAGTTTTATAAAGACAATAAATAGGTTTTGACCGTGGTTGCAACTTTATATATATATGTAGGCAATACATTGCGCATTGAATGTTCTTCAAGCCTTACTCGTGTTTTATTTCAACCCAAATAGGCAGCATATGGTTTTATCTTAGGTATATGATATACGTATATTATACGTTATTTAAACCCTTTGCCATATTCACAAAATCTGCAGAAGATGACTTGGAAAATATATGGTTAAAATATGGAATATCGCTACAAATGAAGGAAGAACTACTCAAAAAAAAAAAAAAAAAAGCGATGTGGCAAACGGAAAAAAAAACTCTCTTTGTCAAGCAATCAAAGAATCCTCGCCGATCTTCATGAATATGTAGTGTTAATGTGATCTGCATGAGTATGCAATGCAGACCCACACCAATATGTGCGAATATGAATCTTGCGTACCTAAAGTGAAACATGTATAAATGTCGCATGAGGGTGTTCAAATATGATATGTCTTAACATTTTCCCACGAACAGCAAACCTGCAGCAGACATCTTTGAGACCGTCTGGGCAAAAACATTTAAAATCCCTATAAATAAAAGTGCAATTATTGAAAAAAGTTGAAAACATTGTAGCAAATAGAGAAATTGATCATTTTAAGCAATTTCTCCTTTTGCTTCAATGCTTTCAAAAGTCGTCTACTGCAGAGGCCTTAGAAAGCGTCTGTATATGGGAAAGGATTAATCAGCATTGAAATAAATGATTGCTCTGGTTATGTTCCAAGTATTTATTCGAGTATATAGGCCACCAGCCCATTATCATAATTTATCATAACTGTACAATTCATTATTATTATACAAGTGACATATATTTTTGAAAGTAAAGGATTTCATTCTAAAAACCGATCTAAACCTTCTGATTATCTTTAACCCCTCTGCCTCATACAGAAGCTTTCTAAGGCCTCTGCTGAAGTAGACTTTTGAAAACATTGAGGCAAAAGTAGAAATTGCTAATTTTTAGACAAATCAACATCCCTTGAAGGAATCTACGGTGGCACAGAGGTGACATGTGTATGTTTTTATTTATCTCGTGCGCACGACATACTAAGTCGTGCGAACGAGATAGTATGTCGTGCGCACAAGATACTATGTCGTGCGCACGACTTAGTAACTCGTGCGCACGACATAGTATCTCGTGCGCAAGAGTTACTAAGTCGTGCGCACGAGTTACTAAGTCGTGCGCACGACTTAGTATGTCGTGCGCACGAGATAAATAAAAACATACACATGTCACCTCTGTGCCACCGTAGGAATCTGATAAGGGTGTCACTTAAGGAACATTCCTACAAAATAATCTGAAAATTGGCCAACCGATATGGGAGAACAACTTTTTTAAAGTCTTTTGGAAACCAGAATTCTGCACGGATCAGTAATAATGGCGAGGACATTAAGAGGATGCTTTGTGTGAAATTTCATCCCCATTAACCCACTAGTTACAGAGGACGAGACGCATGCCCTACAAAAGGCTAAAAATATACAAGTTCAGCAAATTAGTTTTTCTATACTTCAATCCTTTGTTCTCGATTGAAGATTGTAAAAACAGCATTTAATCAATTTGGAAATAACACAGAATAATTTCCAATTAACACTAAGATATTGAAGTATTTTGACGCATCTGCAGCAGATGACTTTTGCCACTATGTTTTCAGCTCTTTTCAATAAAATCCTGTACTGCAGCTATGAAAAAGTGTAAACATTTAATGCATTTGACCATACTGCTTTGCTGCTTTGACCCATGTTCGAACTTCACTTACATATCATCAAGACAAACATTCTGATACAGTTTCAACATGCTTAAGTTGAAAATGTGGCCTCCACAGTGTTAACACTATTTCCCTTCAATTTGACCTAGTGACCTAGTTTTTGACCTCATATAGCCCAGTTTCAAATTTGTCCAAGATTTGATGGAGATGAATGTTCTGATAAACTTTCATGAAGATTGGATGCAAATTGTAGTCTGTAGAGTGTTAACAAGCTCAAATATTGACGACGCGCGACAGACGGTGATCACAATAGCTCACCTTGCACTTATTGCATAGGTGAGCTAAAAATGTTAAACACCAAACAATCAATCATAGCTGCTTGTGCAACTGGATGGCGAACAATGAGACTCCTTGTCACACTGCGTATTAAAGGCATGCTGATCTTAGACTATGCGACGATTAAAAAGTTCCGCAGGTCGATGGGAGTTGGACCGTAATAGAAATCTGTGTATTCGTTGATCGATTTGACTTAATTTAATGATATCTGATTTAGTCAATTTCATGATGTTCTTAACTGTATGAAGGCCTGCGTTTGACGACCATTCCCGACGAGCGAATCCGAACTCGGGACTTGTGGATGAACACAAAACCTATTGCCTCATATAACATAAGAACATAAATGAACCACATTATGTCAACAACTAATTTTCGGATTTATGAAATTAGCAGCACGTTCTCTCAAATTGCGTGCACGTGTGGTTGTGTGTTGGTCATAGCCCATTGGGCTTACATGATGCGTCTATTGTAGTTATAGCTGCCCTCCTAGATGCTTGGGGTTGCGGGATTATTACGACCGACTGGCTGGCGTCGGGATAAATAGAACAGTAGTATTGGTAACTTAACCAGGAAACGCCGTGATATAACTGAAACATATGTTGAAAGTGGATTAAACACACAACTAAATCAATCAATCCATGATGCGTCTAAGAATAGAGCCGGGCTCCAGTAGCCGACACGGTAGCAACACGGTCTCTCATTCCAGGGGTTGTGAGATCGAACATTTGACAAAAGTGAGTAAACGGACAATATGGAAAACAGCCAGTTGATTGGGAAGATTGTTGTGTCGAGTACTGGTGAGAAAGTCAGGAAACACATGGTTAGAAACAAGTGGAATCAGAGCAAAAATTGCGGCCTCTGCAGTGTAAACAAGATTTTCCTTCAATTTGTAATGTGACCATCTTTTTGACCCGACATGACCCATGTTCGAACTGAACTTCACTTACATATCATCAAGACAAACATTCTGATAAAGTTTCAACATGCTCAAGTTGAAAATGTGCCCTCCACAGTGTTAACAATATTTCTCTTCAATTTGACCTAGTGACCTAATTTTTGACCTCATATGGCCCAGTTTCGAACTTGTCCAAGATTTGATAGAGATGAATGTTCTGATAAACTTTCATGAAGATTGGATGCAAATTGTAGCCTGTAGAGTGTTAACAAGCTCAAATATTGACGACGCACGACAGACGGACAAACTGTGATCACAATAGCTCACCTTGCATAGGTGAGCTAAAAATGTTAAACACCAAACAATCCATCATAGCTGATTGTGCAACTAGATGGCGAACAATGAGACACCTTGTCACACTGCGTATTAAAGGCATGCTGATATTTGGCTATGCGACGATTAAAAAGTTCCACAGGTCGATGCGAGTTGGCTCGTAATAGAAATCTGTGTATTCGTTGATCGATTTGACTTAATTTAATGATATCTGATTTAGTCAATTATATGATGTTCTTAACTGTATGAAGGCCTGCGTTTGATGACTATTCCCCGACGAGCGAATCCGAACTCGGGACTTGTGGATGAACACAAATGAACCAAATTATGTCAACAACTAATTTTCGGATTTATGAAATTAGCAGCACGTTCTCTCAAATTGCGTGCACATGTGGTTGTGTGTTGGTCATAGCCCATTGGGCTTACATGATGCGTCTATTGTAGTTATAGCTGCCCTCCTAGATGCTTGGGGTTGCGGGATTATTACGACCGACTGGCTGGCGTCTGGATAAATAGACCAGTAGTATTGGTAACTTAACCAGGAAACGCCGTGATATAACTGAAACATATGTTGAAAGTGGATTAAACACAGAACTAAATCAATCAATCCATGATGTGTCTAAGAATAGAGCCGGGCTCCAGTAGCCGACGCGGTAGCAACACAGTCTCTCATTCCAGGGGTTGTGAGATCGAACATTTGACAAAAGTGAGTAAACGGACAATATGGAAAACAGCCAGTTGATTGGGAAGATTGTTGTGTTGAGTACTGGTGTGAGAAAGTCAGGAAACACACGGGTAGATGAAATGGCCGCCATGATATGACTGAACAAGAAACCGCTGAAGACGGTAAGGCCGGATTGTCGGCAATTTGACCTTGAAAATCGACAAAGGTCAAGGTCAAAGTAACCATAGAAATCAATATAACTTGTTACTGGTTACCTTCAGGCAAAGTTTCAAGTTTGTAACCCTTTCCAGTGCCGATATTTTGCCTCAACCTGAAACTTTAACCAAAATGTTGACGGACGGACATCGCCAATCTATAGATCGGAATTGCTAGAGCAATCCGCCCAAAAATTGTTAAAACGGGGTTAAACCCTCGTCAATCAGCCTATGACTAGATAGCGAACGTTAAATATTCCGATCAAATCTTTCCCACATTGGAATACGAACAAGTGGATTCAGAGGAGAAGAATTTGAAAATATTGCCTATTTTCCCCCCTTTCTGATGCCGCAGCAACCAAAGTACTTCATAGAATTTAAATTGTTGTGCTGTTGTTTAAATACAGACGACAACTTACAAACGACTGCCAACGGACAGAGAGAGAACAGAATAGATCACCTTCGGCTCAAGTGATCTAAAGAAGAATTGTTAAATATTTTAACAGTGTAACACCCTTGCAAGTCTGTGTGACAGCATCACTTATCAAAGTGTATAGGAGTAGTCCTCTATTGGAAAACAAATTCATTGTGTAGACGAAGATGTGCCTGCGCATCCGTGTAACCCGATATAAACCCTTTCTCACATGCAGACGCATTTTGACGCAATAGCAACAGACGACCCTTTGAAAACATTGTGGCCTAAGGTTTAATTGCTCATCATGATGAGCAGTTTCTTCTTTGGCCACTATGTTTTCAACTTAATTTAACAATTAAACTATCTTTTACGGAGATTTTTCAGGTGTTTGTCACTATGTTTTCAAAGTCGTCTGCTGCAGATTTGTTGTATTTGGAAAAAGGTTAATAAAGGTGATTAGTTTTCGGACATTTTGACGCATAATGTTGACTACTTGACAAGAAATGCATACCCAGACCAATATGTGCGAATATGCATCTTGATCTGGATCTCCACTTGTCGCAAATGCCCATAAGGTTGGTTTTATACATAGAGTAAATACAATTGACTGTTAGTGTGTATATTCACTGAGTGAGTGAGTACCTAAAGCCAAACATGTATTTTCATGAAGGGGTAAAGGTGTCATGAGGGCATTGTAGCAATGAGAAATTGCTCATTATGAGCAATTTTTCCTTTTCTTTCAATGCATTCAAAAGTCGTCTGCTGCAGAGGCCTCGGAAAGCGGCTCTTTATGGGAAAGGATTAATCTCACATTGAAATAAAAGATTGTTCTGCTTATTTTTCAAGTATTTATTTGAGTATAAAGGCCACCAGCCCATAATCATAATTGAATGATTATAACTACATTTCATTATTATTATACGAGTTGACATATTATTTTGAAAGAAAAGGATTTCATTCTAAAAATCGATCTTAATGATTTAGATTATCTTTAACCCCTTTCACTCATACAGACACTTTCTAACGCCTCTGCTGCAGTAGACTTTTGAAAACATTGAGGCAAAGGTAGAAATTGCTAATTTTTCAACCAATCAACATCCCTTGAAGGAATCTGATAAGGGTGTCGAAGTTTTTTTCTTTTGGTTGCCATGGAAACCAGAATTCTGCATGGATCAACGACATTTGAATTTATAATGGTGAGGACATTAAGAGGATGCTTTGAAGGTTCATCCCCATCAACCCACTGGTTACAGAGGTCGAAATGTTGATGGAAGCCGCATGCCCTACAAAAGGCTAAAAATACACAAGTTTAGCAAATTATTATTTCTATACTTCAATCCTTTGTTCTCAAATTGAAGAGAGTAACAACAACATTTAATCAATTTGGAAATGACACAGAACAATTTCCAATTAACACTAAGATATTGAAGCATTTTGACGCATCTGCAGCAGATGACTTTTGCCACGATGTTTTCAGCTCTTTTCAATAAAATCCTGTACTGCAGCTATGAGATAGTGTAAACATTTAATGCATTTGACCATGCTGCTTTGCTGCTTTTGAAAAGCTTTCTTTGTTATATAACCCTTTCCCACATACAACAAATCTACAGCAGACGACTTTGAAATCATACCCCCACAAATTTGGAAACTCCCTTTGAATGAAAGTACAATAATTGAATAGAGTTGAAAAACATGGTGACAAAGGGAGAAATTATTCGTTTTGAGCAATTTCTTCTTTTGTCGCCATGTTTTCAAAAGTCGTCTGCTTCTGACGTGTAAGAATGCGTCTATAAGCTGGAAAGGGATAACAAGATCATTTTTTAAAATAAAAAAAAACACGGCTACAGACAAAATACTAATTCAGATTATGAATTGTTTTCAAATCCGTAATAGATTTCAATTTGTCTTTCAACATACAATCCCACCATGAAGTCAGAAGATTCTCTGAGATCATTCTAAACCATGGAGTTAATGCAATACTCTCCTTATTTCTCTCCAATAGTAGTTTCAGATCATCTTTATCAATATAGGTATAACTTTTCACTTCATTTCTATTCACATCCAGGGTTACATCTTTCTTAATGAAAAGAATATGATCGATCTCATTCTCCCCAAATTTCCCATCCTCTGGAATGTTTTCAGCTCGATACCTTATCCGAGTGATGAAGGTGAAGGCATCCAAGGGTATCTGATCCGGGGGTATCCCTAACTCGTGTTTAAGTTTACGCTGTGCGGCACGTTTTACACCAATGGCATTCTTCTCTTCCGTCTCTAACTGGTACTTCATCAGCGGGTGACTGCAGCAGGTATTGGTGTACAGTCCAGGAAATGTTATTTTCGCGTCAGACCGTTGCTGGAGGAGTAATTTCCCATCGGAATTAAACAAGAACACGCTAAACGCTCTGTGCATCATACCCGAGTTGATATTTTCTAAGAGGTGACAGTTGATCTTACTGTCCGACCCTACAACTTCATCTTTATCATTTACAAGTAAGCATGGTTCATCCATATACTGTACTTGAGTATAATCATAGTCGGATAACAGACTGTTATATGCATAGTCTCTCCGCGACAACATACTTTGCTGGTGTAAAGCTTTAGCAAACTTTGCTATATTGCATTTTCGATATATGATAGCAAACATTTTTGCATTTACATATAAAGTTTTTTCAAAAAACTGGTTTCCTTTATGTTATGTTTTTCACACACAATTAATATCTCCAATGCAAAAACATAAAACTGGTTACCTTTATTGTATCTTTTTTAGAACACAATATCCTCAAAATTAAGGGTTTCCTCCAATTAGATAAATAACAAATCTTTAAAATTCTCACAGATTGATATTTTACTCTTTAAATTTCCACTCCTGTCTGCACATGGGACACAGTTGGTGGACTTGTTGCGAGTTGAGCCACTTGACAATACAGTGAATATGGAAACAATGGGAACACTCACCCCAGACTGCAAAAAAAAAGAGAATAATCGATTGATTGGAGATCAACGTTGTTTCAACAATATTTCAGTTTTCCCTTTCCCACATACAACAAATCTGCAGCAGTTGACTTTGAAAAATATTTAATAAACAGATTTATCACATGACAATGCTTGTATCCGATCTAATATACCTATTGCGTATAAAATTTCTTTATATATAACGAGTGTAATATAACATGACCGAATACTAGGAAAATGACGTCACATCAGATGTTTGACATCATAACGTTAGTCACTTTGGCGCCAAAACCCGTAAATCTCATCTAGATATTGGAAAGCTTAAGTACATTTTATCGAAATACGCCTCATAAGTAACTTTATAAGATTTTTCTTTTTGTGAATATTTCATCATGTGATAAAAAGAATCTGACATTCGTTGTCATTTCATAAAAAGTTTTTATTTAACTCGTCCAATAATCTTTTTATTAGGCTCACTTAATAACAAATTTCTTGAACTCGTTTAATAAAACATTATATGAAATGACAACTCATGTCAGATTCTATAATATATATGGAAACTCTCAATAAAGGAAAGAAAATTTATTGAATAAAGTTGAGAACATTGTGGCAAAAGGAGAAATTGCTCATTATGACAAATTTCTCCTTTTGCGACAGTTTTTAAAAGATGCCTGCTGCAGAGGCATCAGAAAGCGTCTGTATGTAGGAAAAGGTTACATCATGTTGGCCAGTCAACCTGACCATGCATCTCCTTACTTTCCTTAACCCTTTCCCTCATATAGACGCTTTCTGACGCTTCTGCAGCAGACTGACTTTTGAAAACATAGTGACAAAAGAAGAAATTGCACAAAACGTGCAATTTCTACTTTTGACACAATGTTTTCCACTTTTTGTCATAGGTTATCCATTCAATTATGGAGATCTTCTATGTTTTGACAAAATACGTCCAAAGTCGTCTGCTGCAGAATTAACCCTTTCCCAAATACAAGAAATCTGCAGCAGATGACTTTGAACATTTTTTGTCTAAAAAACATAGTGACTAAAACCTTCAAAATCTCCTTAAAAGATAGCTTAATATTTAAAGTTAAATAAAGTTGAAAACATAATAACATGAGGAATTTCACTTTTGGCCTCAATGTTTTCAAAAGTAGTCTGCTACAATAGGGTTAAAAGGTCTGCAGGTTAAATTGTCACAAACAAATGGAGAGACGACAGATGAAATAGCATTATTCTTTACCTAGTTGTGTTACATAGTAGGGCCAGTTTTGATTATATACATCAAAAGAAAACAAGTCCCACCCCTTGGCAGCAATGTTTTAAATAGATTAGAATAATTTAATAATTTGAACAATCTTGGTCGAGATCCTAGGGAATGTTATTGTCAACTATTTTTCAAATCAGGGCCATTTTTTTGGACATGAAGATTTGTTTATGTTTTTACTATACATATAGAGAAAACAAGCCTTGCACCATGAAGGTTATGTTTTTAATGGATGAAAATAACTTGTACATTGTTGGTAGAGGGTCACCCAAGTAAAATTTGTGCAGATATTTTCAAATCGGGCAAATACTTTTGGACGTTAAGATTTTTGTAGTTTTCTATTTACCTAGCAATGGTAACCAGTTTTCTATCAAACTCCAGTCTTTGAACAATTTGGAAAGAAGATCAGTTAAGAAACATTCCTGTGAAATTATTTTGAAATTTTTCCATTGTTTTATATGAGACAGACAGAGGGCATACAATAAGTGATCACAATAGCCTACCCTGCACTTCGAGCTCTGGTGTGCTAAAAAATATTTGAAAATTGGCCACATAGCTTTGGAGAAGATTTTCTTCCATTGCCATGGCAACCAAAACTCAACATCAATCCAAGAATGTTGAAGGAATTCAGGAGTGGACATTGAGAGCATGCTTTATACCGATATGAAGTTTTGTCCAATTTGGCCCAGTGGTTACAGAGGAGAAGTCGATTGAATAAAAAATGCGCAGATAGACGAACAACAGACAATTATGTGCCACAAGATAAGCTGAACTAACTTCGAGTCAGTGGAGCTAAAATTGGTAAAAGTGGCTTCCTGCCCTGGTGCTGAGGGTTATGACTGATCAACAATTGTCAAATAAAATATCAAAATACTGGAATTTCCTCCCATAAACTCTGTGATATTTACAGAAAATGTCTAAAATGCTGTTGAAAAGCTGCTTAAGCATATGTATGAGCATGTTTCAGTTTATAAACAAGAGCGCCATGGTTGCCATGTAAGGTGTCCATAATATCTAAAGAATTTTTAATTACAAAGTTTCTTATATTTTTCCTAATAACCTCATATTTGACTTTATATGATCTAACTTTGCACTTAACCTAGAAATCCTCCTGACAAACATTCTGACAAAGGTTCATCATGCTCAAGTCAATCGATTGATTGATTATTGGGTGTTTTACACCGCTTTCAACAATTTTTCAGTAATATCAAAGCGTTTGCTGTGTAAGTTACCAATATTACTGGTCCAATTATTCTGACACCAGCCAGTCCATTCGTAATGATAACCGAACCCTGAGCACCTGGGGAGGGGCAGCTGTTACTTCCATTTTAGAGTCTTTGGTATGACCCAGCCAGTGATCAAACCGATGACCTTTCACACTCGAGGAAGACGCTCTACCAGATATCATCAAGTCTTCAAGAAAAGCTTTCTGACAAAGTTTCAACATGCTCTAGTGTGTCTGCCAGATTTTGACCTAGATTTTGACACAATATCGCCTATATTTGAGACTTGGTCTAGATATCATAAAGGCAAACATTCAGATATTTCAACAATTTGACTTTTGCTTTTGTTCCTGGATTACCCTTATTCAAACTAAGCCTATGTATCATGGCATGGGTTTTTTTCTGAAAAAGGAGAAGGGGAAAACTTTGCGGCGTTTTAGAAAAAAGGGGGAAAATTGTAAACTAGTAATATGTTGCATGTTTAACTTTTATCATTACAAGGCCTTCTCTCTTTTTTTCATGTTCTTGATTATCATAATCCAGTTCACTCAAACTATACCACATGTCAAGGGTCGAATTTAGCAAGATTTTCTACTTGCATTTTTCGCAAGTGCTATTTTTGTTGCTTGGCTAATGAGAAAACAACTTTCATTTTTGAGAAGATATTAGAACTTTAATTTTAAGCAACACAGTGTGAACTACAATAGCACATATACTGTTATGGTCAATCATGAATGTAATGTAAACATGGTCCAAAACATGCTGTGAAAAGAGCTGCCGGAGACTGTCAGATATACAGCATAGTCTAGAAACTATGTTTTTAATTTCTGAGTATGGGGTCTTTTCTGTCTTAGTCCAGACAAAAACCATCTTGTCACAGCAGGTTTTGGGTCATATTCTCTAAGGGCAACATCAGCAACTTTAATTCTCATCAAAATATCAAGTATATCAGCACCAAGCCTACATCTTCAGCCAAATGTTATTCTGTTCATTGTGGATAAAGCTCTCTCAGAATGCATTAGTTAAATAACAAACAGAAACAACCCCCGAATAATACAGGTCCATGGTGTTCTGGTGTAGATTGCATCAGATAATGACGATTTAAGCTAATGGTCAAAAGTTAAATATATGAAGAAAAACAAATCGGAGGGGGAATTTATATTTTTAGGGGAAAAACTATGCTTATTTTCCAAGGGGGATGGGGCTGTTAAACGGACTCTTTTTATATAAGGTTAATAAAACCATGCATGGAGACAAATACTCTTGACAAATTTTCAACATGCTCAAATTCAATAATAGCTGCAACTTAGAGAGTTAACTTCTTCAATATGGCTAGTGACCTAGTTTTTATTCATGAATAAATATTACAAACCATGGCCTGGATATAATAATCAAGATAAACAATCTGAAAAAAAAATCATCAAGATTGGATCAAAACATTGGCCTCTAGAGTGTTAACAAGCAGACGGAAACAATGCTGATCACAAAAGCTCACCTGCGCATTTTTGTGCTTAGGAGTGATAAATCCATGTTAACAATAATATTCTGACTTAAAGGCAGAGCAAGAAAGGTCATACAGTAACTAGAGGGCAATCATCTCCAGGGAGTTGGCAATCTGGACAACATCCATCAAACGGCCATAGCGACAAATACCACAGTTTTCATCATTGGCAACCATCTACCATGTGGCAAATGCAGTCCAACTATAATAATTATAAAGCTTATGTTATTTTGATTGATAGGCTTTTTTTAGCCACTTTCAATAACTTTTCAATTATATCACGGCGTTTTCGTGGGTATGTTTACCAGTACTACTGGTCCATTTATCCTGACATCAGCCTTTACCACCATTTTAAAGTCTTTGTTTCGGCCGGGGATAGTTGTAGAGAAAACAGAGGACAAAATAAGGGAAGTAAACTGGTCTTTCTCTCTTATATGATCCCAACTTAACCCTATGTTTTTGCGGTACTCAAAAAGAACCAGTTCACTGAGACGATTCTTTTGAGTACGCTTACCACTGACACAAGTGGTTTTAACCCTTTCTCACATACAACAATTCTGATCAGAACGCTATGAAATGTTTACACAAAAATATGGAAAATCTCTTTAAGTGTAGCATTTGTAGTTTTAATACAGAAAAAAGTTTGAAAACATGTGGCAGGGCAAAAGGAAATATTGTGTGTTTTAAGCAATTTTACACTTTGTCACAAGCTTTCAAAAGTTGGTCCTCGCTGAGATGCGTCAAAATGGGGATGTGAAATTCGCTCTTAACCTAAAGCTCTGGAGAGAAAATCTCTTTACAAATTCACCTGACCCTATACATTTTTCTACTGCTTCTAAGCTCCAAATGAAAAATCAGTAATAGATGAAGGTTGTTATAGTATTGTCGATGTGAGTATTTTTACACCCCAAATCCTTATTTGACCCTATAACCTCTATGTTGTGTGTACTCAAAGAATCGTCTCAGTGAATCTCGGGTTCTTTTGAGTACCACATAACATAGTTTAGATGAGTCATAAGGGATGAATATGCTGAGGAAAGACCAGTTCATC
>JASEVX010001422.1:0-16818 GCA_031761405.1 Serripes groenlandicus | reverse complement strand
GGTCAAAGGGAAGGAATTAATTTTCCATAGGCGACCATTATAGCATTATGGGTTATGGTTCGTTACTAGCAAATGAATTAACACATATACCTATATCAAACTAAAGTTAATTCTTAGAACTACCAAAAAAAGCAAAACAAACCCACATGTTCACCGTTTATTTACAGAGCTAGCTAGGAGGTCAAATCAAAGGTGACCCGTATCCCGCACTGAATTTTACTTTCAATTTCAGAAAATACAGCATGTTCTGAAAATGGCTATCAGAGCATAGCTAACATAGCTAATAGCAAACACTATTTTGGTTATAAATCAGTCAGAGGTTATTCAACTTTATGAAAATCACTTTCAACTTTCAACAAAATCATTATTGTCCAATGGGAGCCAACATCAGTCTTTTATATTCATCTTAAATTCCATGGACAAAATTGTCTGCCCGGCAAGTCGATCCGATTGACTTCCCTTTGACCTATAGGGCAACATTTGTCCCTGACTCCGCATATCGGTAGTAAATCCGCATCACTACTACTCCCCTTTGGGTCTGTTAACCAATCAGTGGCTATCAAAAGTATGATTAAATTAATATAGTAAGAAGTTGGATATTTCTAGCAATCCATCTTTCTCTCTCTATTTCTCCCTTTCTCTCTCTTTCTCTCTATCACCATCTATCGTTCTCTTGTTTTCTCATTCTCACACTCTCGTTCTGTCCCCTGTCTGTCTGTCTGTCTGTCTCTCTCTCTCTGTCTCTCTGTCGGTCTGTTCTGTTTGTCTGTCTGTCTGACCACACGAATAGACACTTGTTGGGTATATTTGTTCTCATAAAGCCCAACCACCGCCCTTATAAGACACTTTGATAAGTGTTTTTTTTTATAATTTTCTAATGGGTATCTTATTAGCATATTAATGCTATTTATTCCGTAAAAGGGTGATAATTATGGAATAAACCGTATCCTTGTTGGGTATATCTGTCTGTCTCTGTCTGTCTGTATGTCTCGCTCACTTTTAACTGTCTTCGTGAGAAACAGTACTGAAAATACAACGTCCAATTTAAAATAGGTTCTACACATCATTGTATCGTAGTTAGCTCTGTACGTAGCACACATAGTTGCCAATGAAATGGTCACGGGTTCGAATCTCTAAATCGGAATGTCTTTTACATTAATGGCCTTTTTTATCATGATGCTCAATTCGTGTTATGCGAGCATGATTCTCTTTTCTTTAAATTATTAAAGTACAGGTATGCCGATTAATTATATGTATTTATATTGTCAAGTTAATCTTATAAGATAAGATATATGCGCATGTATGATAGACAATATATCTGCTGCAGACGACTTCGAAAATATTTAGGAAAATGAAAAGTTCTATTGATAGTATAAATAATGTTGAAAACCTATGCTATATAATTCAGCAATACAATTTTCTATTCAGTCTCATTCACACTCTACCTCAATCATCTCAGTCAACACTATTCATTCCTCCAATCAGTCTCAGTCAACCCCTACTTACACACTCCATTCAGTCTCAGTCACCTTCACTAAGTCTCAGTCACATTATGTCTCAGTCACCTTCTCTAAGTCTCTACCAGTCTCCTTCACTAAGTCTCAGTGACATTATGTCTCAGTCACATTAAGTCTCAGTCACATTAAGTCCCCACCAGTCTCAGTCGCCTTCTACAAGTCTCCACAGGTCTCCACCAGTCTCAGTCGCCTTCTCCAAATCTCCACCAGTCTAAGTCACCTTCCCTAAGTCTCCACCACCAAGTCCCAGTCACCTTCCCTAATTCTCTACCAGTCGCAGTCACCTTCACTAGGTCCCAGTCACCTTCCCTAAGTCTCCACCAGTCTCCTTCACTAAGTCTCATTCCCATTCACTAAGTCTCCACCAGTCTCAGTCACCTTCACTAAGTCTCCACCACCTTCACTAAGTCCCCACCAGTCTCAGTCACCTTCCCTAAGTCTCCACCACCTTCACTAAGTCTGCACCAGACTCAGTCACCTTCGCTAAGTATCCACCAGTCGCAGTCACCTTCACTAAGTCCGCACCAGTTTCAGTCCCCTTCACTAAGTCCGCACCAGTCACCTTCCCTAAGTCTCCACCAGTCTCAGTCCACTTACCTTCCCTAGGTCCCAGTCTAAGTCGCCAACGGTCTCAGTCACCTTCACTAGGTCCCAGTCACCTTCCCTAAGTCCGAGTCACCTTCACTAAGTATGCACAAGTATGCACTAGTGTTAGTCACCTTCCCTAAGTCCGAGTCACCTTCACTAAGTTTCAGTGACCTTCCCGAAGTCTCAGTGACCTTCACTACGTCTCAGTCACCTTCACTAAGTCCTAACAAGTCTCAGCGACCTTCCCTAAGTCTAAGTCTAAGTCAACTTCCCTAATTTGCAGTCACCTTCACTACGTCTAAGTCATAATCACTATCGTACTCCGCCTTTATATTCTTTTGTCAGAAACAATGTTGACCTAGCCGGGGTTCGAACCCACAACGCTTGCATTGAAAGACGGCTGCTCTACCAACTGAGCTACCGAACTTCATACATATTGATGCCATTATAAGATATATATTTATTCAAAGTTAATTACCAGGTCAATACTACGCAGTATTATTAAAAGTATGTTTTATGTTATCATCGACACAAAGTGGTATCTCATCATAATTATATAAGTCTTCGTGTTGTGATTTTAAACAAATATGTTACTAAATAAATATTAGTAAACAGGTTTACTCACCAAGCTTCGCCTGCAACCTATTAATACGTAAACGAACATGCTAAAAACATCCCCGTAGTTCTAGCCTACTGGCTAAGAACGAAGCACTTCAAACCTCGAAGAACACTTTTCATTGGTTCGATGCTTATGCTAGGCGTGCATTTTTGTCTGTCTGGTTTATTATTTTTCTAAATTTGATTTGTATATAATATATATACGACCATCTCTTTTTCCTTTCAGACAATTTCATTTAGTCGATCATAAGATCCCTTACATCTTCAAATGTTCTCAATTCTAGTGCAATGTCAGAACTCAGAACTCAGAATGTTTATTAGTACATAAAGGCCTCTGGCCCAAAATACATAACATTTGGATTATAAGTCCAATATTCATAGAATTTTGTTATGTCCTTGCATATTTAAAATTATTAACAGTTTTAACAGAAGTAAATGTGCTGATAAGATTAATTTATTATCAATATCTCAATTTTGTTAATTCTCTTTGGAAGCATTTAGGAATAATTGTATGGTCTTTTTCGGTCAGACACGTTTCGCTTCCTGTAGATTTTCTGTTTCAGGAATCATTACTCTTTACCTCTATCCACCTGAGACGGAATGTGTCGGCCCAGAATAACCTGCGCGGACTGCGCAGGCTTATCTGGTCGATACATTACGCAGAGACCATAACGTTGGTTTTCTAGCGGGACGGCTCATATGCCAAATTGTGAGGAACCATGGGCAGTGGAAGGGTTTTTACTCTTTCTCTCATATAAAACACTTTCGGTGACAAAACGGTAAACAATGAAAGAAAAGGTATTGATTTATATTGAATATTTTTAACATTTTCCCACAATGTGTTCTACCCTGCTTAAGATATCATATACTTTCAATTCCTTTGACCTTGCAGCCTTTTAGAAAACGTTGTAAACGTGGTTGCGTCAGAATAAAAGGTAAATTAGTGAAAGGGTTTCTTGATCATATTTCATTCGAAATATACATTATAGTATATACAATGAGGTGTGGTGATAGTTAACCCGTTCCCATATACAGACGCTTTCTCACGCCACTGCAGAAGACGAGCATTGAAAACAATGTGAGAAAAGGAGACATTGCTACTTTTGTCACAATGTTTTCATCTCTATTCAACTAGTGTATTTTCATTTAAAGAGATTTTTTACATTTTTGTTTAGATGTTTTCAAAGTCGTCTACAGAAGTCGTCTGTATGAAGGAAAAGGGTTCGTCAATACTGCGACATGTATTGTGTGTTAATTACTCAACCGTCTACGGCGTGAACGGATTATATGCCTACAAAATTTAAAAGAACAAAACCGGGATTTATTTTCTATCTTGACAAAAGGTTGGATAAAGATGGAAGATAACAGTGACCACCACGGAGAGGTTCCGGGCGATGATAACGATAACGCCAGTGACAAAACATATGTGACACCAAGAAACCAGCCAATTAAAAACAAGAAACGTTATGGTATACAGCAATCACTTCTAAAACGTTCGGTGAAGTATGAACCAGCCAGAGTAGAACAACCGAAAAGCGCCAGAGCACGTCTGCTCACCCTACTCCAGAGGACGGAGACTTAGAGATGCAAGTAATTACTGCACCGTTTGTGTAGAAAAACTTTGTAGTGAATGCATTGTACAGCATAACAAATTCCAGCTCCTTGTGCAGCATGAAGTTGTTCCTGTTAGTGAAGCATCAAGAGATGATTCTTCCGAAACAGGTGCAGTGAAGTTTAAGTTGGAGGAGAAATGTTCGGACACGGGACCAAGCTTGTGGACAGGTATTGTCCGGACCATGCCACGGTTGGTTGTGCTGCATGCATGGCAATGGATCATAGGACTTGTCCTGAGGCCGAGTATGTTACCAAGGTATCCATGGGACTTCTCAAAACAAATACGGTTAAAGAAATGAAACAAGAAATAATCACGAAAAGAAAAGATGTCAAGGCGATGAAAGAAAAGCGAGTTGATGACAACAATCGTTTTACAACAGAGAGAGATGAAATCATGGTGACAATTGTTGCTATGAGGAAAAGGGTCAATGCAATTTTTGACAAACTTGAAAAAGATGCAATTGGAAAGCTGGGTGTAAAGTATGAAGAAGACGAAAAAGGAATCAAAATTGACATTAAGAAATGTGACGATGCAATTAGCGGATTAGATGCTGCGTTCCAACGTCTTAAGGAAACACACGAGGCGCAGTTGTTTGTAAATCTAAAACGAGACGCCAAAGGAAGTCTATCAAAAGGCGACACTGCTATACAAAGGGTTTTAGAACATTTAGGAAGCGAATCTGTTGTCTTTAATATAGATGAAAATATTAATGAATGGTTAGGTAAACTTGCAGCTCTTGGAAAATATTAACATAAAAAAACTGTGTTAACTAGGTCGTTTTATGCAAAGGTTGAAGGCAACATGGAATCTGACGCCAATAAGACTGATTACATAATAAACGGACTTGTCAATATGCCAGACGGAAAAACCATTCTTGCAGATTGGGGAAACAAAAGACTTAAAATGCTCGACAAATCCTATTATAATGTCATCTATCATTTAGACTTACAAGGAGCACCTTTCGCAATCTGCGGCGTCTGCGACAATGAAATCGCCGTGAGTATACGAGATGAAAAGGTGGTACAGTTTATTTCGATCGATGACAAGAAAATGTCTCCGTCAAGAAAGTTTAAGGTTGATGAGTACTGCCGGGGTATTTCCCATCGTAATGGCGAAATGTATATATATTGCGGTGGAGGCGAGAGTGAGATACCTGGTCAATTACGGGTGTACAACACGGCGGGGGTCAGCAATCGATTGCTTGTCGCCACAGAGAAACACAGTGAAATTAATTGAGCCCCAGTAGTATTGGTAACTTACCCAGGAAACGTCGCGAGGAATCGTTAAAAGCGACATTAAACACCAAAGAAATATTCAAACACCAAAGAAACAGACGATATGTGAATACATGGTTTGAAATGTAAAGCAAATGCTCAAATTGAGCAATTCATCCTTTCCTCACAATAATTTCGAACAATTCTTCCACTATTTGAGATAGTACGCGGATTTACCTAAGAAATATGTGTCCATTTCAGGAAAACAGTTAACCCTTTTCCACATATAGACGTTTTCTGACGCCTCTGCAGCAGACGACTTTTGAAAACATTGTGGCACAATATGTTCAACTCCATTTAATATGTTTACTCTTTATAGAGATTATTCTCATATAGGTGTGTATTTGTTCAAAGTCGTCTGCTGCAAATTTGCTGTATGAAGGAAAGAGTTGGCAAGCTTTGAAATGATGTAGAAGTCGTATGTACTGTATACGGTAAGGGAGGGAACCGTGTCTGAATAACAATCATGTATCTTGTTGCATCTGCAAAGTGTCAACAGTCTTCTTTTGTTACGCCGTTTTCAACGCTATTTCTATTAGATCACTTATTCATGATGCCTGGGTAAACAAACCAGAATACTAGGCTAGGAAATGTGCCTTGCCAAAGGGAACTCCACCATGACCGTCGTGTCGCGACTTGGGATCGAACCCGGGACGCCCGGTTGATTTCGTCCAAAAAAATGTCACTTAATCTGTATGTGGTTATAGCTGGCTTGTTTTGTCGTTATGACCCAAAATACCAATTGAGTTCATAATATGAGCCGTCCCGCGAGAAAACCAACATAATGGCATCTGAGTAATGTATCGACCAGATCAGCCTGCGCTCTCCGCGCAGACTGATCCGGTCGACACATTCCGTCTTAGGGGTGTAGATGTATAGAGTAGTGATTCCTGAAACAGAAAATCCATAGGAGGCGAAAAGTGTATGACCGGATTAGCCTGCGCGGCATGCTTATGCTGATCCGGGTTGACACTTTACGCAGATATCACAATGTAGGTTGTCTCGCGAGACGGCTCATAAGCATTGTAGTATTTAAAAAAAATGGACCTACTCAATATGCTCGGATCCCCCACCTCACCTGTGTGTATACTCGATGTTCACCCAGACACGCCCCTGTATGCATCTATTGACAAGATAACAATGTCTGTATCCCTGTCTGTTGTGCGCCATACTGACCTTACACGATGCCAGACCGGGGGCTTCAACAAGACCCCCAATACATATACTCATACGTTTCACAAACTATCATGTTCGTGATTGAACCCTTTCCCACATAAAACAAATATGCAGCAGACGACTTTGATAAGATCCTGGCAAAAAATGTGAAAGATCTTCATAATGAAAGCTTAATTATTACAAAGAGTTGAAAAACATATTGGAAAAAGGAGAAATTGCTCGTTTTGAGCACTTTCTCCTTTTGTCATAATGTTTCAAAGAAAGTCGTCTGTTGCAGAGGCGTCGGAAAGCTTCTGTATTTGGGAAAGGGTTAATGAATAAAACAAGAAGCCGCCATTAAATGGGAACTTTCAAACGGGTTCTTAATTTTGTTAATAATATATTTAAAAACATTGTGGGAAAATGAACAATTTTTGGTTTTAAACATTTCTCATTTACCAACAATGTTTTAAGAAATCGTCCGCTGAAAAAAACATGATTTAAAAAAAGAAATGACAAACAACCTTAAGGTAGAAAAACTCCTAGTTGATAGTGATCACTTAAACTTTCAAACCGATTGATTTTCTAGTAATATCCAACTTCTTACTGTATTAATTTAATCATACTTTTGATAGCCACTGATTGGTTAACAGACCCAAAGGGGAGTAGTAGTGATGCGGATTTACTACCGATATGCGGAGTCAGGGACAAATGTTGCCCTATAGGTCAAAGGGAAGTAAATCGGATCGGCTTGCCGGGCAGACAATTTTGTCCATGGAATTTCAGATGAATATAAAAGACTGAGGTTGGCTCCCATTGGACAATAATGATTTTGTTGAAAGTTGAAAGTGATTTTCATAAAGTTGAATAACCTCTGACTGATTTATAACCAACATAGTGTTTGCTGTTAGCTATGTTGACACTCTAATAGCCATTTTCAGAACATGCTGTATTTTCTGAAATTGAAAGTAAAATTCAGTGCGGGATAAGGGTCACCTTTGATTTGACCTCCTAGCTCTGTCAAAAAACGGTGAACATGTGGGTTTGTTTTGCTTTTTTGGTAGTTCTAAGAATGAACTTTAGTTTAATATAGGTATATGTGTTAATTCATTTGCTAGTAACGAACCATAACCCATAATGCTATAATGGTCGCCTATGGAAAATGAATTCCTTCCCTGTGACCTATAATACGATATTGAAACGGATATCATGAATGTGCATACATACTATTCTATCAATGTAAACCAGCCATTGTTTTTTTTTATCTTTTAAATGTAATTACTCTAAATATAAATGTAAATAAATAGAGGAACAAACAAATGAATAGCCTGTCAAAACCGAGGAACGGAAAAACAAATATCTTTCATGTTTTACGGGTTTACCATGGTGATGACGTGTATCGTATCCGGTGCGTGTTATACCAAGATATTTCTGATCGAAAGAGCTAATGGAAAGAGTGACCAACCGAATAAGATGTTTGATACTCTACGTGCCTTGGTAGACTATCACAGTTAAAAAAGGTCCTGTCACAATTGTAAACGGTTGATGCCTACACGAGTGAAAACTAAGTCATTTGAAATACAGTTATCATGTTTCGTCAAAAATCTTGACATTGAGCCTGAGTAGATAGTCACTGTAAGGAACGATCATTTGCATGTATGCACAATGTTTTCAATTATAACACTTTTGTATCCATCTATAGATATTTTCCATAGTCTGCCTTTGTTTTTGCAGATGCAGATTTTCGACTTACAAATATATTATATTCTTCCCTTTCAAAACGAGCAATTTCTCCTTTTGTCACACACTGTTTTCAACTCTAATCAATTATTGTACTTTCATTTAAAGGGAGTGTCCGAAAATGTTCAGGTATGTTTTCAAAGTCGTCTGTTGCAGAGTTGTTGTATGTGGGAAAGGGATAACATCTAAAATCTCCCGCATCCAGTTCATGTAATTCAATAACTTTTATCACAGATGGACTTTATGGGTTTGCAACAAACGGCAGTTTGCCCGCCAATTCTTTGTCTTTGAACATTATAAAATATTAGAGGTCTGCTTCAGTCACTCCTTTAGCTGCCAGCTCATCCTTGACCCTGTCAAAATAGGTTGGATCGGGGTATCCAAATCTGAAAAGACAACATCATTTTAGGCTCTTAGGCATTCATAAGGATGCAGCTTTACCAATTTCCCACATATGACAAATATGTAGCAGATGAACTTAAAAGCATAAAGACTTAAATTTGGAAAGTCCCTATAACTGAAAGTATGTATACATATATATACAATGTATGGACAATCTCTATAATTGTAGGTATACTTAATGAAAACAAGAGGGCCATCATGGCCCTAGAGCGCTCACCTTAATTATACAATGTACTGGTAGAATATATGAAATGAAGACAACGAATCGAGTTAGACAATGTTCTGTTGCAAGGCCGTTTTCGTTAGGTCACGTAGCAATGCGCCTTAGTGATCTATATCTTGACTGGTAGCAACGCGCCTTAGTGATCTATGTCTTGACTGGAAGCAAAGCGCCTTAGTGATCTATATATTGACTGGTAGCAAAACGCCTAAGTGATCTATATCTTGACTGGAAGCAAAACGCCTAAGTGATCTATATCTTGACTGGAAGCAAAGCGCCTAAGTGATCTATATCTTGACTGGTAGCAACGCGCCTTAGTGATCTATATCTTGACTGGTAACACAGCGCCTTAATGATCTATATCTTGACTGGTAGCAACGTGCCTTAGTGATTCATATGTTGAGTGGTAGCAACGCGCCTTAGTGATTCATATCTTGAGTGGTAACAACGCGCCTTAGTGATCTATATCTTGACTGGTAGCACCTTAGTGATCTATATGTTGACTGGTAATACCGTGCCTTAGTGATTTATATCTTGACTGGTAGAAAAGTGCCTTAGTGATCTATATCTTAACTGGTAGCACCTTAGTGATCTATATCTTGACTGGTAGCACCTTAGTGATCTATATGTTGACTGGTAACACCGTGCCTTAGTGATTTATATCTTGACTGGTAGAAAAGTGCCTTAGTGATCTATATCTTAACTGGTAGCACCTTAGTGATCTATATCTTGACTGGTAGCACCTTAGTGATCTATATGTTGACTGGTAACACCGTGCCTTAGTGATTTATATCTTGACTGGTAGAAAAGTGCCTTAGTGATCTATAGTATGACTGGTAGCACCTTAGTTATCTATATGTTGACTGGTAGCACCTTAGTGATCTATATGTTGACTGGTAACACTGTGCCTTAGTGATTTATATCTTGACTGGTAGAAAAGTGCCTTAGTGATCTATATCTTAACTGGTAGCACCTTAGTGATCTATATCTTGACTGGTAGCACCTTAGTGATCTATATGTTGACTGGTAACACCGTGCCTTAGTGATTTATATCTTGACTGGTAGAAAAGTGCCTTAGTGATCTATATCTTAACTGGTAGAAAAGTGCCTTAGTGATTTATATCTTGACTGGTAGAAAAGTGCCTTAGTGATTTATATCTTGACTGGTAGAAAAGTGCCTTAGTGATCTATAGTATGACTGGTAGCACCTTAGTGATCTACATCTTGACTGGTAGCACCTTAGTGATCTATATGTTGACTGGTAACACCTTAGTGATCTATATGTTGACTGGTAACACTGTGCCTTAGTGATTTATATCTTGACTGGTAGCAAAGTGCCTTAGTGATCTATATCTTAACTGGTAGCACCTTAGTGATCTATATCTTGACTGGTAGCACCTTAGTGATATATATTATGATTCGTAGCACCTTAGTGATATATATTATGACTGGTAGCACCTTAGTGATCTATATCTTGAGAAAAGCATGAAGGTAACCTAAATGCAACAATCACTCACATTCTTTCAAAGTAAACAACAAAGTGCGATTCAATTGATAGATATATCCATGCTGTGGTACCAGTGTTTTATTCTAATCAATAGACAAAGGATCGTGAGCCGATCAAACGCTCCTGGTTGCAGCGGTGACAAGGCTAAAGGTTTCCGAGTATATTTGTTTACTAAATAACATTAGCAACAACACATATGTCGGAGACAGTGGCGTATGTGGAGTCTGCCTCTTGAGCTAAAGTTTCCAGTTTCGAGTTAGCCTTTGGAATATTCTCAATCTGAGCCGTCCCGCGAGTAAAAACCAACATTATTGCCTCTGCGTAATGTATCGGGCCAGATCAGCCTGCGCGGTCCGCGCAGACTGATCCGGGCCGACACATTCCGTCTCAGGGGGATAGAGGTATAGAGTAATGATTCCTGAAACAGAAAACCCACAGGAGGCGAAAATTGTCTATCCGGGTAAGTCTGCGCGGCATGCTTAGGCTGATCCGGGTCGGTACTTTACGCAGAGTCCACAATGTTGGTGTCCTCGCGGGACGGCCAATCTCATTAAAATCAGACTAAATAACTCCGATCTACGTATATTGGCAACATGGGAAATGGCTCAGCGGAGTATTTCATTTTTTCAAACGATGTTTTCGAATGTCGCCAGCTGGTGTGAAGTTAGAGGGATTTTTATAGAAAAAACGTATTATTCTCTTTAAATTGTTCAAAACTTGCATGAATCTAGAAGATCCATTTTTGGGCATGATTCTATTATTTGAGTCACAAAACATAATTAAAATTCTTTGCTACGTCAAACAAAATTAACAAATTACAAAGCATTATGGTAATAGCGACTAGATCACGCGTTTATTAATACCATTAACACGAGAGAGTATGTAAAACGTAAATAACAAGTCTATATATAGTATCAAAACCTGAGTTTATAGCTCGTAATATATCATTTCTGGATGTCTAGCTGACAGTAATAGTTGTGGGTCATCAATGTCAACCTATAAACGGCGGCATATTTAACGTGACCACTTTCCCTTGGCATTAACCGTTTACTGGTTAATATATTTCAGGGCAAATCTAAAAATCAATATAACAAGTGGAAGTATCATTAACTCTTTCAGCGCCAAAGGCAATATTGAGGTTTTTGCAAACAATGCAGATTCAGGCGAGTCAGCTCGCAACGAGCTGCCTCACCTGAAATCCGCATTGTTTGCTTTTAAGTTATCAGAATATTGCAAAACTTTTATTACATGAGAATGGAGACGCCTGATTTTGAACATGGAAGAGTCTGCTTTAAACAATTCGGCGCTGAAAGAGTTAAGAAAAATGGTTGGAAAAAGAGGCATTTCATATATTTTTTCTTTGTTCCATAATAATTTGAAGGTGAAAATGAGTTAAAAGATGTCTGTATTTGGGGGAAGGATTGATTGACTAATTGATTGGGGTTTAACGCCGTTTTCAACATTTTTTCAGTCTTATCACGGCGGCCAGTTCACCTACTCACATGTTTCTTGGCTTTCTCACACCAATACTTCATACAACATTCTTTCCACGCAAATGGCTGCTTTTCCAAATTAACCCGTTGGTGGAAGACGAATGACGCTTGACACAATGACTATTGTTAAACGTCGGAAAGAATGTTGGCCGAGCTGGGGTTCGAACTCACAGCCCCTGGATTGACAGCATGCGTCGCTACCGACTGAGCTACCGGGGCTTGGGGAATGATAAGTATTGTGACTTGATAATGAAAACATTCCGGCCATTGCGTGTAGAGAATAGCAAGATAATGCAAAGAAGTTCGATCGGGCTCCTTTCTGTGTGCCCATACAGGCATCAGCTTTTGTTTGCATAATGTTTTACGCCATTTTCAACATTGTTTTCAGTCATATCACGGCGTTGTCTTTGTAAATTACCAGTTCTTCTGTTCCAATAATCCTGACACCAGTCACTCAGTTGTAATGCTAACCCGACAGTGCTGAGCGCCCCGGAGGGAAACACATTGCTTCCATTTTCAAATGTCTTAAGTAAAGGAATTAGAACATTGTCATGTATTTTAGAATGTTTAAGTTCAACTTCTAGTACACAGCTGTGGACTTGTCAGGCTATCATACTATATATGCCGTTCCACGAGAAAACCAACATTATGGACTCTGCGTAATGTATCGATCCAGATCAGCCGCCACAGTCCGCGCAGGCTAATCCGGATCCACACATTCCGTCTCAATGGGATAGAGGTATAGAGTAATGATTCCTGAAACAGAGAATCCACAGGAGGCGAAAAGCATCTGTCCGGGTTCCCCTGCGCGGCATGCTTAGGCTAATCCGGGTCGATACTTTACGCAGAGTCCATAATGTTGCTTTTTCTCGCGGGACAGCTCATATAATGTCAGCAAAAGTGACGCCGCTATAACAGCTCGTCGTGTGTACTTAGTGTGAGATTACAAAATGTCTTCATTTTTGTTAACCCTTTCCCACATTCAGACGCTTTCTGACGCCCCTGTATCAAACGATGTTATAAAACATTGGGATAAAAGGAGAATTCGCTAATAATTTTTTCAACAATTATCTTTTCATTTATAGAGAGTTTCAACATGTATTACTAAATTTAAAAAAAAGTCGTCTGTTGCAGATTTGTTTCACATTGGAAAGGGTTAAAATGTCTAATTATATTTTGTCTCACTGGTTTTATGGCTTTTTTAATTATTCAGAACGCATTCATGTTTACATACTAAATGAGTTCAACAACAGTGAGAATCAAATACTATATATGATATGTTCGCCTCATCAGTTAACCCTTCCCCATGTGCATACGAATTGTAACGCATTGGTCTACAGAAGAAAATGTGCATTTTTCCTTCTTGTCACATTAAACAAAAAAAAGTTTTACAATTACTTAAATATACTTCCTGTTATAGAAAGTTTCTATAATTTCATCTCTCTCTTTTCAAAATCGTTTGCTGTATAATGTATGTATGAGAGAAAGGGTTTAAGGCTGTCCAGTGAAGACAAACGAGCGATGAAAGTAATCCGTGTAGAGTGAGACAAAACTGTCATTTATTTTCACCAGAAAGAAGCATGTCTATTCAAGAATATGAACTTTCGTCTCCTTGAGTGACTGTGCAAGCAGTTGTAAACACGCGAAATCAAACGCATTATGCGCAACTTTAACTCATAATACACACTAATTACGCTGGCAGTCTACTTTCGCAAGCCGTGTGATTTACGAAGGAAACGTTGATATAATCGAAATTTCATTCGCATGTTGAGAACAGTCTAAACTCTTTCACTGCCGAATTTCACAAAATAAGATGTCAGCCTGTTTGTTTGCTTAATTGGTCTTTGACGCCGCCTTCAACAGTTTTCCCTTTATATCACGGCGCCTCCTGGATAAATTACCACACATGCTGGTAGTTTTTACCCTGACACCGATGCATCAGTCAAAGTGCTATCCCCGCAACCCGAGTGTCAAGTACTACAAAGACCAATTAAGCAAACAAACAGGCTGACATCTTATGCAGGGACTTGCCAAACACTCAAATAACGATTGCTAGAGGTTTAAACACGCCTCGATGGGTGGTATTGTCAGTCGACGGTTGTCATTACATTAAATTGTTTACTTTGGTTTGGTTAAATTGTGTTTTACCCTTTCGCTGCCAAAGGTAATTAAAAGCGTTTGCAAACACTGCAGATTCAGGTGAGACAGCTCGTAACGAGACGTTCTCCATGTTCTCCCCTGAAATCTGCATTGTTTGCCACTTAGACATTACATTTTAACAAATGTCCTGTTGGATTAAAAAATGAAATGGTCGAATTTTCGATTTTGTGAAATTCGGCAGTGAAAGAGTTTAGACTGTTCTCAACATGCGAATGAAATTTCGATTATATCAACGTTTCCTTCGTAAATCACACGGCTTGCGAAAGTAGACTGCCAGCGTAATTAGTGTGTATTATGAGTTAAAGTTGCGCATAATGCGTTTGATTTCGCGTGTTTACAACTGCTTGCACAGTCACTCAAGGAGACGAAAGTTCATATTCTTGAATAGACATGCTTCTTTCTGGTGAAAATAAATGACAGTTTTGTCTCACTCTACACGGATTACTTTCATCGCTCGTTTGTCTTCACTGGACAGCCTTAAACCCTTTCTCTCATACATACATTATACAGCAAACGATTTTGAAAAGAGAGAGATGAAATTATAGAAACTTTCTATAACAGGAAGTATATTTAAGTAATTGTAAAACTTTTTTTTGTTTAATGTGACAAGAAGGAAAAATGCACATTTTCTTCTGTAGACCAATGCGTTACAATTCGTATGCACATGGGGAAGGGTTAACTGATGAGGCGAACATATCATATATAGTATTTGATTCTCACTGTTGTTGAACTCATTTAGTATGTAAACATGAATGCGTTCTGAATAATTAAAAAAGCCATAAAACCAGTGAGACAAAATATAATTAGACATTTTAACCCTTTCCAATGTGAAACAAATCTGCAACAGACGACTTTTTTTTAAATTTAGTAATACATGTTGAAACTCTCTATAAATGAAAAGATAATTGTTGAAAAAATTATTAGCGAATTCTCCTTTTATCCCAATGTTTTATAACATCGTTTGATACAGGGGCGTCAGAAAGCGTCTGAATGTGGGAAAGGGTTAACAAAAATGAAGACATTTTGTAATCTCACACTAAGTACACACGACGAGCTGTTATAGCGGCGTCACTTTTGCTGACATTATATGAGCTGTCCCGCGAGAAAAAGCAACATTATGGACTCTGCGTAAAGTATCGACCCGGATTAGCCTAAGCATGCCGCGCAGGGGAACCCGGACAGATGCTTTTCGCCTCCTGTGGATTCTCTGTTTCAGGAATCATTACTCTATACCTCTATCCCATTGAGACGGAATGTGTGGATCCGGATTAGCCTGCGCGGACTGTGGCGGCTGATCTGGATCGATACATTACGCAGAGTCCATAATGTTGGTTTTCTCGTGGAACGGCATATATAGTATGATAGCCTGACAAGTCCACAGCTGTGTACTAGAAGTTGAACTTAAACATTCTAAAATACATGACAATGTTCTAATTCCTTTACTTAAGACATTTGAAAATGGAAGCAATGTGTTTCCCTCCGGGGCGCTCAGCACTGTCGGGTTAGCATTACAACTGAGTGACTGGTGTCAGGATTATTGGAACAGAAGAACTGGTAATTTACAAAGACAACGCCGTGATATGACTGAAAACAATGTTGAAAATGGCGTAAAACATTATGCAAACAAAAGCTGATGCCTGTATGGGCACACAGAAAGGAGCCCGATCGAACTTCTTTGCATTATCTTGCTATTCTCTACACGCAATGGCCGGAATGTTTTCATTATCAAGTCACAATACTTATCATTCCCCAAGCCCCGGTAGCTCAGTCGGTAGCGACGCATGCTGTCAATCCAGGGGCTGTGAGTTCGAACCCCAGCTCGGCCAACATTCTTTCCGACGTTTAACAATAGTCATTGTGTCAAGCGTCATTCGTCTTCCACCAACGGGTTAATTTGGAAAAGCAGCCATTTGCGTGGAAAGAATGTTGTATGAAGTATTGGTGTGAGAAAGCCAAGAAACATGTGAGTAGGTGAACTGGCCGCCGTGATAAGACTGAAAAAATGTTGAAAACGGCGTTAAACCCCAATCAATTAGTCAATCAATCCTTCCCCCAAATACAGACATCTTTTAACTCATTTTCACCTTCAAATTATTATGGAACAAAGAAAAAATATATGAAATGCCTCTTTTTCCAACCATTTTTCTTAACTCTTTCAGCGCCGAATTGTTTAAAGCAGACTCTTCCATGTTCAAAATCAGGCGTCTCCATTCTCATGTAATAAAAGTTTTGCAATATTCTGATAACTTAAAAGCAAACAATGCGGATTTCAGGTGAGGCAGCTCGTTGCGAGCTGACTCGCCTGAATCTGCATTGTTTGCAAAAACCTCAATATTGCCTTTGGCGCTGAAAGAGTTAATGATACTTCCACTTGTTATATTGATTTTTAGATTTGCCCTGAAATATATTAACCAGTAAACGGTTAATGCCAAGGGAAAGTGGTCACGTTAAATATGCCGCCGTTTATAGGTTGACATTGATGACCCACAACTATTACTGTCAGCTAGACATCCAGAAATGATATATTAC
>JASEVX010001421.1:0-16823 GCA_031761405.1 Serripes groenlandicus | reverse complement strand
GCTTAGGCTGATCCGTGTCAAAACTTTACGCAGGGTCCACAATGTTGGTTTTCTTGTGGAACGCCTCACATGTACAAACTCGATAACAAGTAAGTAACACGAAGAGAACCTTTAACTCGGTAAACTGTATAGAGATATTATCTATAAAGTCAATGTATCATTTGATTAATCGATCAGGTCAGATCAGTTATCCATCCACCTTTATTAAAAAAAACAAATAAAGTCCTCCTCTATCCAGATAGTACCATTCGAATGCTACGGTGATAAATTTTAATTGTTCCATTGCGCCATCTAGCGGGGATTGGAATAATTGAAAAAGGCAATAACAAGGCGATTAAAATCTTGCTTTATGTTCAAATGTATACGTAGGAAAGGAGGGTTTTCCTGCAATAGGGGATCTAAATTCCTCTCTTGCACGAAATCTCATCTCTTTTTGTCGTATTTGAAATAGCAAAATTAACTTTTGGAAGTAGTTATTACCATACATCCAATTTATCACGCTATCGAAACCATTTTGGATGTTTATCCCTTCTTGCTGTTTTGATAGTTAACATATTTCAAAGTCTGTAGCGCAATTCCTTAGAAAACTTTTTGAACATAAGACATAGACAAATTAGACATACTCCTCAATGCAAGAATCGTTCCCTTTTTACAAGATGTTGTCAGCATCATGTTATCACATGATAAAACAATTTCAATCTGGTAATTGTATTTATATCTAGATATGTGGTAAATGTGTTCTCAGAGCGACATAGTTTATTGGGACGACATTTTCATCGATTACACTTATATTAATAAACAATTACTAGAGAGAAAAGGCAATCTCAACAAAGAGCAATTGAATTCTTAATCACATTCAGCATTACCAAATGTCATTCAGATACGAGCAATATCGGTATTGTGTACAGAATTATGACATTTCTTTGTAGAGAACAGAACAGATGACCTTGAACGTTGATCGGTATTTGACATTGTTATTTTTCTATGTTGTTTTGCGTTCTTCTAGGTCGGACAATGAATGTTTGTTATGGACTTTGAAATGATTCTACATGGACACTGTACAACTGACAATCCAATATATTTGAGTTGTTTCATGTTTCGTTCGTGATCGAACACATGGCATACTTTTTTTTTTGATTGATTGAAGGATTGGGGCTTAACGCCATTTACAACAATTTTTAAGTCATATTACGGCAGCAAATTCATGTGTTCCTGGCTTACTCACACCAGTATTTCAAAAAACAATCAGTGCCAATCAACTTGCTGCTTTTCCACATAGACTCTTAGCCAATTTCTGGAAGACGAATGAAGCTTGTCACAGTTTACTTTTGTCAAACGTCGGAAAGCAAGTTTCAGCCGAGCTTGGGTTCGAACTCACAACCCCTTCACTGAAAGCCCTCATCGCAACCGACTGAGCTCGGCAATTGTGTTTAAACCAAGGTTAATGTTTATATGTTTAGGAAATATAATACATCAAGCTCTGTTGTTTCGATAACGCATAGGATAATATATGGTTACAACTAGTCTGAATAAGCATCTGTTTATACATCAGCTCATGATTTAGCCCTTTCTCTGATACGGAAGATTCTTGACGCCTTTGCAGCAAAAAAAAAGAGCAACTCTTCCCTTTGCCTTAATATCGTCACTGTATCTTTTCTTCCCATGTCATTGATACAATACTCCTTCGGTAGAATACAAACTTCAATTTCCAGTATACGCTCAAAACAACTACACTAGAATCATATCGAGGGCTTGGCGTGAAACGGTTGTAACTAAAATTGGTATTTGTTTACCAAGGTTAATCACCTCACCATAAAGTCTTTAAAAGCGTTAAATCATTTTTCATGGTAAACAATGGAAATTTAGGTGCCATTGCTCGTTCTGAGCAATGGCAGCTAAATTTGCATTGTTTACAAAGGGGTCAAAATGGCCCCTAAACAAGGGATTTCAAAATAGGTTTTTAGTTACAACCAAACCCTCGATATACGATTGTAGGCGCTCAATTCATAGTCTTAATGTGCTCTTTTTTATCGGATACTCCTGTTACCGCTAAGTTTCAAAAATGTCATCTGCTGCACATGCGTCATCTGTTGTCTGTTTTATGGAAAGCGTGAAACAGGCCAGGCGGTGCCTGGGCGACGTACTTCGTATCACGATTACGGTGTTCCATTAGGGCCATCGTTGTTTCACGGTCGAAAGTACGAAAACGCGATGCGATAGTACGAAAACGCGATACGAAACTGCGAGAACACGATGCGAAACTGCGAGACCACGATGCGAAACTGCGAGACCACGATGCGAAACTGCGAGACCACGATGCGAAACTGCGAGACCACGATGCGGGATTGCGATATTAATCGCAGTTTTCGCAGTTTCGCATTTCGTTTGCGCTCTTTCGCATCCTGTTTTCGTACTATCGCATTGCGATTTCGTACTTTCGACCCTAGGACGAAACCGCTAAACAACGATGGCCCTAATGGAACACCGTACGCGATTGAGTAACCAAAGTTCCCTCAGACAAACGGATTTTGACATCTCTACAGCAGAATACTTTTGCAATCATAATGAACAATTTCTCCTTTTGACACAATGTGTTCAACTCTATTCAACTATTATTCTTCCATTTATATAGATTTTTCATATATTTGCCAGGATGTTTTCAAAGGCGTCTGCTGCAGATTTAGTGTATGTTGGAAAGGATAAAGATAAAGTAGTTTAACTTGAAATGAAATATCAATATTATCGCGGAGTTGGCGTGTACGTCTTATCAAAGGTTTTCTTTATCATGTTAAATACATCGAAAATAGTAACAAACCGACGGCTAGAAATGTTATAAACAAATATAATTCCGAGTGTTTAAACGTTTATTTTAGATAAAATCTAAATCAGAAGCAATTTAGAAAATGTTGTCTTCATTATAAATGAAGGTATATACTTGTTTAATATTTTCAAACAATTTTAAAAGCAACAAACGTGCAATTCCGAACCTTTCTCAGCTTCATAACATCACGTTCCTTTGATTTTTAGATAAGTCTCAAAGACAAGGATTTGCTGTAGATAATGCATATCACATTATCGTTTTACGACTATTCCTTAACCTTGAATGTTTAAAGGGCACATAACTCTCATTTATGTGTGGATACATAAATCCGATTTATCATTATATTAAATGGATACAGGCGCGTTTCGTGTCAGATATATATGTATTACGACAGGCGAAAAGAAGATATCATGGCATTTTACCAGCACATAAAGAATACCCGCGTCAGGCGATTTTGGGTCTTATGTTTTATTTATTTTTTCATATCTTTTCAATTTCAATTCTTTAACTCTTTCAGCGCCAAAGGCAAAATTGAGGTTTTTGCAAACAATACTGATTCAGGTGAGTCAGCTCGTAACGAGCTGTCTCACCTAAAATCAGCATTGTTTGCCTTTTAGTTATCAAAATAGTCCAAACTTTTAATACATGAGAAATGGAGACGCCCGATTTTGAACATGGAAGAGTCTACTTTAAACAATTCGGCGCTGAAAGAGTTAATCAAGTACTTAGGCATGTCAAAAGAATGTTGTCAAAGCTGGGATTATAACTCACAACCCCTTGATTGACAGCCCGCCTCGCTACCGACTGAGCTACCGGGGCTCAGTGCTACGATGATGAGGGTTCTCCTCTGTTCTTCAAATGTTTTTATAATGTTTGTATGACCGAATGATCAGAGGTCTCTATAAAAGAAGGGGAAAATATCTATTTTCCCTGCATTATCGCTTTTGTTCTCCAACCAAAACCTTTGTTGTTGGTATTCAAAAGAAACGTCCACGGTTCCGGGGTTCTTGTGCTCCTTTATTGTCAATAATTCAAAGATGCAATGTGACCGTATTTTACATTAACCCGTTCCCACATATAGCACATCTGGACTACTTTGAAATAATCTAGGTAAAAATGTGAAAATCTCTATAAATTAAAATAGAAATATTGAATAGACTTAAGAAAATAATAGCAAACGGTGAAATTGCTCATTATGAGTAATTTCTCTTTTTGTCACAATGTTTTCAAAAGTCGTCTGCGGCAGAGACTGACGAAAGCGTCTGTATGTGTGAGAGTGTTAACCTATGTAACCTATGACTAAAAGTTGAAAACATTGTGTCAAAAGGAGAAATTGCTCGTTTTGAGCAATTTCTCTTTTTGTCACAATGTTTTCAAAAGTCGTCTGCTGCAGAGACTGACGAAAGCGTCTGTATGTGTGGAAGTGTTAACAGGACGACAGCAGCTCTTAGGGTCGGTTATAGTGTGACGTGACTAAGATATGATAGTTTTCTATAACACTCTTCATCATCACGGGCCGTGAGTACAGACACATTTTGTGGTCTACCATCGCATAACGATGGATATACAATCTAAATAAACCCAGATCTTGTGACGAATGGGCTCAGTAGGGGGTGGAATCTTATATTGATCGTGTCTAGTGTTTGCCTTCACTTCTTCAGTTCTCAAAGACAAGTTTGAGTCAATGTTTTATTAGATTGCCTGGACACGATTCAGACATTCAAAACTGACGATTGACTATTTTTAAATGATTATAGATTTATTTTCTTTCATTGCGCGAAAAGGTTTGGTTGCTTGATTGAGATATTTTCCTTGGTAATGAAAAATTATTAAAAAAATTTTTTTTTTAAAAAAGCGTTATATCTTGACATTTTAATCACAATTTAATTACAAATTTGAAAAAGGTTTTGAAAATGAGAAAGGTTACGCATTGGAAGTCCGCTGGTACAGATGTGTTGAACATAGTTGAATATGAGTTATGTTGATTGATATGATCGATAAACGGTAAACACCGTATACTGTACTTCTTGACCGATCACATAAGTTCAGTTAGTATAGTAATCATTTCGCTTCCCGCTCTGTTAACAGCTTTCGGGCCAACTGCAGTATACTTTTTTTCTTAAAATATGACTAATTTATTATTGTTCAGAAATGTTTGTGAAGCGTATTAAAATAAAACATCAAATGACGCAGATGTTACAATTATTCTTCATACACATGTTGTCAATATATCCACAAACTACTACATTAAATAGATGCTGGTTAGATGTGTCTTGTCACCTTCTCTCACGACGACTAATTGGCGAACAGTGCAGAACCAAATCAAACTGCACGGAAGCGAACTTTGATCTGGATCTGCACTGGTCGGTCGCAAAGAAACACATGGTTTAGTTTTCATAGAACTCGGGTAATGAGTGCGGTAGAGTAGAAATATCAATTGTTGTGGTGTGTTATCTTGAACAAGGAATGATGAATTAAACAACGCTAATTAAAACAAATCATCTTTTAATAGGAATGTACTTGTTCCGTTCTTTCTCTCATTACCCAAGATTACTTCGTTATATTCATAACTGTTCACGCTAAGATAACGCGTCGGGCGAAAAGATGGCGTGTGTCACGGGTGAGTAGTGGATGTCAAGAAGAGTCTCTGTATACACACAGTCTCGTTAGCGCCTTTACTGTCCAATGCATAGATCGAATATGCAAATTACAGAGGCGTAGCTCCCTTTAGGCACTGTAGGCACATGCCTACACATTTTTTCTAAAAATGCCCCAAAATGCAGCAGCGGCGATACACATCTGCGTAATGTATCGACCAGATCAGCCTGCGCTGTCCGCGCAGACTGATCCAGCCGACCCATTCCGTCTAAGTGGGGATAGATAGAGTAGTGATTCCTGAAACAGAAAATCCACAGGAGGCGAAAAGTGTATATCCGGGTACGCCTGTGTGGCATGCTTAGGCTGATCCGGGTCGATACTTTACGCAGAGTTTCTCACGAGACGGCCTACACATTGATTATTGCCAAGCTACGCCCCTGAATTAGATGTAGTATTTTAGCTAAACGCGTCATATATATGATCTGTCCGGTACACTCGATTGCTGTTCGCTATGTGACGCATGAGAACCGGATAGTTTTCAATAATTAATTGTTTGTCTGTGAGTGTGACTTAAAAACGATCTCGGATCTATATAAAGAGTCCTGTAGGTAGAGCATTAAACTCGTGTACCATGTATCGGGGTTGTATTCGGTAAAAGCGGGGTCAACATGAGCAATTTATTCTTTTTTCCCAAATATTTAAAAACGTCGTCTGCTGTAGATGCTTTCGAGTGCCTCTGAATAAGTTAAGGGGTGTATTAGCACTAGTGATATCTACTTAATAAATTTTGAACGCCACCGGTGCCAGTATGTATGTGATGCACGAACAGAGATGCAATAACCCCCCCATATCACTTGGTGCGGATTTAATAATTAGAATTGTTGGCATCTCGAACAACACCTAACTATTTCCCCCATTACCTAGGCTAATGTTACTCGTGTATTTAAAGATTCACACCAAAGTATTTCGCACCTCAACACTTTCCAAGATGCTGGCGCGCTTTTCCACGTTTTGCAGCCGACTGAAGCCGAATGCAGCCGATGAATTTTCGAAGATATTCTGGCAAATAGAAATATTGCTTATAATGATTATGTTGTTCTTTTGTAACAATATATTTAACGCTATAAAAAGTTATGTCTTATTAAATGAGACTGTCCATATATTTGCCTGGACGTCTGCTGTAGTGTAGTTCATTGTAGGAAAGCATTTTGCTATACATCAGCGTCATCAACATTAACATTTTCCAAACAAATTAGTCAATAGTGGCTTAGTCTTGGAGTTCAAGGGGACGGGAGAAAACGTAAACGGCGCATCGTCATTTTGTCTTGGACCCTGCATTGGCCTTATCGAAGCACAACATTGCATATACCACGAAGAATAGAAAGTGTTGGGAGTTATAAACATCGTATCCGTTGCTCTAGTATACTTACACCGTTTAATGGATATGATTTGCTAGTTTATATATAATCGCTTCGAAAATCATCAGAGCACAAATAGTAAGACCACCTGTCCCAGGAACAGTATGAATTCGAAACGGTTTCTTAGAACATAGTTAGAAAGGGAATGAGCAACTGCTCAATAAGAGCAAAATCGTATTCTTCGACTATGCTTAAGACGGTTTCTAAACAACAACAAGTTGAGAAGGGAGAATCTCCTAAAGAGAACAAAATATTATTATGCGTTCAACTATTTTTAAATCCATCAGTATCAGGGTATTGTTAATTAACCCTTTCCCTCATACGACAATTCTGCAGTAGACGACTTTGAACGTATTTTGTCAAAAAATAGAAATATCTCTATAATTGAATGGATAACCTATGACTAAAAGTGGAAAACATTGTGTCAAAAGGAGAAATTGCTCGTTTCGAGCAATTGCTTCTTTTGTCACTATGTTTTCAAAAAAGCCGTCTGCTGCAGAGGCATCAGAAAGCGTCTATATGAAGGAAAGGGTTAATGTAATATTTACTGTAGATAATTATTGCATTGTTATCTAACATTACCTTTCATTACTGTTTATTTGAAATAGCTGTCAGGTTTCCCCAGCTTTCGAATAGCTACCCCGCTGCCATCATTAGCATGGTTATTAGAAGATAACATAAAATAAGGAGAGTCTGTTCTTCTCGCGGAAATCCATTATGAATAACACTAGAATAAGCACCACCGATATGTATACTATGGCATGACTAGATGCAATAGTTTGGAAGACAAGGGTGCAGTGGATTAGTTCGAATCCCGTAATATGCGGGTTTTTGCCTTTGTGATTGTCCACGCGCAAACTAAGATGCCTTGGTGAAGTTATTGTTTGTATGATGATTGAGTCATGTGGGTCGTGTAAGGGGCATGTTGCATACGCACAGTCTCACCCACCGGCTTCTTCACTCTAGATGTATCGACCCACAGAAGAATATGTGTGTTTATACCCTCGAGGTTTTACCGAAACGGAGATGTCACGTGACACCATTTCGCCTGGCGAGGTTAACAGTCAACTAACCAAATTAATATGTATTTGAAAGACTTTGGCTATATTCATGTATTGTATGAATAATAATAGTGTATTCTGAAATAGGCTGTTGATTGATTGTTTGGTGTTATACGCCTCTTTCAACAATTTGTCAGTTATATCACGGCGTTTCCCGGGTAAGTTACCAGTACTACTGGTCCATTTATCCTGACACCGGCCAGTCAGTCGTAATGCTTACCCCGCAACTCTGAGCGCCAATGAGGGAAGCGACTACTACCATCTTTAAAGTATTTGGCATGACCCGGCGATCGAAACCCTCAAGCTGCAGCACTCGATGTGGATAAAACTCGTTCGTCATGTAGAACACGCACATATGAATCCTAATGATAGCGGATTGACCAAAGATCGTCTACATCAAAATACAATTTGATCGCAATGTCTATCTAAACCTCTGAAGTGCGTTTATCAATGTAATGTTGCTGCTATCTCTCCGTGAGGGATGTGTGAACATAGATCCTAAACGTTGAGATTAATTTGGCCACGTCTTGCGAAAATTGACTTCGGAACTTTGCGCTCAACGAATGTCCAAATCAGCATGCACGTCTGTGCAGTGTGATCAGCACCTTTAATGTTATACTCGGACAAGCATCGAATTTGTCGGTAATTCACAATCATGTTCCAAAACAGATTATCCTTGTAATAACCCCCGAATGTTCGTTTTCGTGTTATCTGGCTAATTGATGGGTACATAATGTATTTACATGATATAGTCAGCATGCTGCGAGAAGACAATTTGCTGTATCAGGGCCGGAGATAAGACGTTGTTTGCACCTCAGAGTTTGTTCGATGTGTATCTTTTGATATACAGGAAACAAGGGTCAACCAATTATAACTATCACTTTACCTCCACGAAACACCCTCTATTATCAGGCGAATCGCCAAACGCATACGGGTAAGACCATGCGAACATTCTCTTGTGTTTTAACATCGTTAATCACTCAACGTAAATATATAGTCTAGGAGCATTTTTCACTTTTCGCGTGGGAAATGAAAGTGCTTTAAAGAGCAATCTTGACAAAACATCTGTTAGGTTTATTTTGGGCCATACTTATGTTTGATTTAAGTTCAGGTTAAATAAATCATGGTTCTGACTAATATCGATCATGTTATGACTGGATATCCATCTATTATATGGAATTGTGCACTGGTAGCTTCTTTTCCAAACACACTTATGAACAGTCCAGATAACGACCAGAGTGCACGGAAGCAGTATGGTTTGTTTAACTGTTTTAAGTTTAATCTGTTTAAACTTATCTATTTTACATAAATTCCGAAACAAGATGTCTGCTTATATTAATCAAGCTCGATGTCAGCTTCCTGCATACTTTAAACCACTACTCGCGCCGTTTGTGTTGAGACATCCCGAAGGCAGAGCGTGCTCATTACGGGATTCGAAACTGGGACCTTTGGTACTAGAGGCCGACGCTCTACCACTGCATCACTGTCTCTCACTGTTGTTAAGGGCATTCGGCTACTTGTACTTTTTAATCGGGTTTTGGATGATTTATGGGATTTACGCTCAGAACGTGTCATAGTACAAGTGCTTCTGTCATAAAATAGGTCAGTAATCTGCCCTAGTATTTACGCGTCTAGTAACTTGGAGTCGTGTCGTATTGACTCTCCATTTCGGAACAATTTGTTTGTTTGTTTGGAGTTTAACGCCGCTTTCAACAGCTTTGGTCATATCACGGCGGTCAGTGCACCTACCCATGTTTTCCTGGCTTTCCCACACCAGTACTTACACAACATTCTTCCGAAGCCACTGACTACTTTCTCACATACATCAGAGGTGAGAGGCAATGGAAAACATCGCCCGAAAGAATGTCGCCGCAACCGGGTATCGAACCTGTGACCTCCAGATCACGAGTCAGATACGCTACCAATTGAGCTACCCGGCCGGGTCCCATTTCGGAACAAAGTAAGGTACATTCGCTTTAACCCTTTCCCTCATACGACAATTCTGCAGCAGACGACTTTTAACATATTTTGTCAAATAATGGAAAATCTCTCTAATTGAATGGATAACCTATGACTAAAAGTGGAAAACATTGTGACAAAAGGAGAAATTGCACGTTTTGTGCAATTTCTTCTTTTGTTACTATGTTTTCAAAAAGCCGTCTGCTGCAGAGGCGTCAGAAAGCGTCTATATGAAAGGAAGGGTTAAACTAATGGAACTACTGCTGTAGTTTATGTCAAAATATCTAGGACGTAATCGTATGTAGATGGACAATGGTGAGACTGTGCTGATACATAGGTAACCTGGGTCTTATTTGTGAAAACCCGAACCGCTTGACGCAGCTACTTTGCAGTCGGGTAGAAGAACCCATTGCTACAGATTATCTGTATTAAGCATTCCTAAGGAGGTTTCGATTTGAAACTTGTACGGGTACGCGTACGAGTGGGGGCGATATTTGTGTAAAACGTCACTATGACGTCACGACTTTCTGATGCTTTATCGATACCACTTCACGTCATTTACTTGTGAGTGCCGGTTTACACGTAAGTAAAATACTTGTCACTTTGAACGCGATTTAATATATCTATAGGTGCTACCTTGTTACGAAAAAAAAGTAAGATGATTGTAAATAAAAATTAAAGTGCATACTTTGGCAATAAAAAATGATTTATAAGTAATTGACTAGACGCTTTATGACGCCTCTGTAGCAGACAACTTTTGAAATCATTGTGGCAAAAAGAGAAGTTGCTCATAATGATCTCGATATAGACTGTTCATAAAAGCCAACTAGTTACTTTCACCCCCAATAACTGGCTTAAAGAGTACGGCCGAGGTTATACGACTGGTTTTCAGAACGCCGTGCGATATTTCATTCGTGTTAACGAGTACAGCCGAGGTTATACGACTAAATTTCAAAACGCCGTACGATATTTCATTCGTGTTAACGAGTACGGCTGAGGTTATACGACTAGTTTTCAAAACGCCGTACGATATTTCATTCGTGTTAACATGTACGGCCGAGGTCATCCGACTGGTTTTCAGAACGCCGTACGATATTTCATTCGTGTTAACGAGTACGGCCGAGGTCATCCGACTGGTTTTCAGAACGCCGTACGATATTTCATTCGTGTTAACGAGTACGGCCGAGGTCATCCGACTGGTTTTCAGAACGCCGTACGATATTTCATTCGTGTTAACGTATGCCGATTAATTATATGTATTTTATATTGTCGAGTTAATCTTATAAAAAAAGATATATGTGCATGTAAGATACGTTGTAACATTTGGGGCAAGATTACACGTACATTGACATTGCACTAGAATTGAAACATTTGAAGATGAAAGGAATCTTATGATCGACTGAATGAAATTGTCTGAAAAGAAAAATAGATGGTCGTATATGTAATATATACAAATCAAATTTAGAAAAAAGAACAGACATACAAAAATACACGCCTAGCATAAGGATCGAACCAATGAAAAGTGAACGCTAAGGTTTGAAGGGCTTCGTTCGTAGCCACTAGGCTATTACAACAGTGTTATTTTAAGCACCTGAGTTTACGTATTAATAGGTTTCTGACTAAGATTGATGGGTAAACCTGTAACTAATATTTATTTAGTAATAAATTTAAAATGTTTAAAATTACGACACGAATACTTATATAATTATGATGAGATACCACTTTATGTCGATTATAACATAAAACATATTTTTAATATTACTGCGTAGTATTGACCTGGTAATTAACTTTTCATAAATATATATTTTGTAATGGCATTGATTTGTATGAAACTCGGTAGCTCAGTAGGTAGAGCAGCCGTCTGTCAATTCAAAATACAAGCGTTGTGGGTTCGACCCCCAGCTAGGTCAACATTGTTTCTGACATTTGTCAAACGTGTACGAGGGTGGCTGTGAGTTTGTGAGATAGTGATGGGGGTTGTGAGTGAGTGGCTTTGAGAGGGTGATGATGGATGTGAGATAATTAGGGTAGCTGTGAAAGAGTTATGGTGGCTGTGAGAGAGTAGTGGTGGCTGAGAGATAATTAGGGTAGCTGTGAACGAGTTATGGTGGCTGTGAGAGGGTGGTGGTGGCTGTGATTGATGGTGGCTGTGAGATAATTACGGTAGCTGTGAAAGAGTTGTGGGTAGCTGTGAGAGAGTGATGTTGGCTGTGAGATAATTATGGTGGCTGTGAGAGAGTGATGGTGGCTGTGAGAGAGTGATGGTGGCTGTGAGTGCTGTGAGAGTGATGGTGGCTGTGAGAGAATTAGGGTAGCTGTGAAAGAGTGATAGTGGCTGTGAGAGAGTGATAGTGGCTGTGATTGATGGTGGCTCTGAGGGAATTATGGTAGCTGTGAAAGAGTGATGGTGAGAGTGACTTAGGCTGAATGGAGTGAGTCATATAATGAAGTACGTCTGGGTCAGACAGAGACTGAGAGAGGTGTAAGAGAGGAATATTTGAATGAGACTGAATTTAAAGCGTATTGCTGAATTATATAGCATATAGTAATTTTTTATCCATTTATACTATAAATTATAGATAGAATAGAATTTTTCATTTCCCTAAATATCGTCTGCAGCAGATATATTGTATATGGGAAACAATGCACCCGATAGGAACAAATAAAGCAGTAATAGGAGTTATTCTATGTTTCCTTATAAAGTTCGGCCATTGTCTCAATACATTTTAAAACTTGTTTATAAGGTAAATTATCTCCTGCAGATGTGCAGTGTGCACACTAACACTCTAGCATGCTGTTTTTGGAGAATGTATTTATTTTATCTTTCCATGTTCTCACTTATTATATATGACTTTCTCGAATGCAACACATGGAAGGGCTCTTGTTCTTTCACCAAGCTGAGTTTACTTTGTCTGGAGCGACCGACTGTCTTTCCGTCTTTTTGACCATACGTTCGTCACGGTTTGTATTCATTGGTCTAAACGCTGTTTCTGTTTGGCAGATTCATTTCATGGTCACACTTATACACTATTGTGATCAGGAGAACGATCCAATATTTCGAACATAAATATGATGTGAGTGTATTAGGTAAAATCTCTATTCGCCAATGTTTTCTTCGGCCATTGTCTGAGTAAATTTTCAATGCATCAATTTCAAACTTGGTTTATAGGAAACCTATGACCTGCAGATGTGAATTGCACAACAAACATAACTCTAGCATGCTTTCGATTGTCTGTCATTTACATGTAACAGCATGATTCCAATATACAGTGCGGATATTTAGTGTCAACTGAACAGGAAATATTATGCTTAATGGTCGCTGCTCGGTTATTGGCAGGCAATTCGTGTTGTTTCAAACATATCTGCTTTGGTTTGTTAACATGTCGATGATACATTGTTGACAACGTGCATCCATATACACTATGCCATATCTTTTCAACTTACAGACACCCCTTTACCATCAATCCTTTCAGCACTTTGATTGAAATAGACTGTCATACTCGGTAATTTCCGAAATTATTCCGTAGAATGCCGAAAGTACGATCCTCGTAAAGAAAAAATGCACCGCATATAAAGGTAAATCTACTGTATATTAATCAAACTACCACCACATGTTTTGAAAAAAATGACTGCATATAATGTCATTTGAACTGCATATAATGTTGTTTGTATTGCATATGATTTGTTTGTACACCACATAAAGATTATTCTAGTGTATCTACACTTTTTTGCATTGCATATTATTAAATAACCACCATGTATAACAGAAAAGGCACTGCATATCATGTAAACTGTACCCTTTCAATGGAAATATGTACCTCGTATACGTGAAAATGTACGGCGTATAATACAATACAACATATTAAGATAGTAAAGACGTTCCATATCCGAATATACACATAAACAAAAGTTCCTAGTTGCGTGTGGTTAGCGATTCAAGTATATCATATGGGCCGTCGCACGAGAAAACCGACATTATGGACTTTGCGTAATGTAAATCTAACCTATTAAGACGAGGTTCTACTTTCTCGGTCGCGTGACTGACCATTTATGCTTGTTAGAATATGTCGTCATGAAAGAGAGATTTCTACAAATAAAATCGAAAACTTAAACGCTTTCCCACATGAAGACGCTCTTTGATGTCTATAGTTTGGCATTGATGTCTTCAAAATTGTCTGCTGCATATGTATTATATGTGGAAAACACACTCAAGGTTAAATTTGAATGAAACATGTTCCGTTAATTTAGTTTAAGTTGATCTTATTTTTATTTTAATTGTTTTTTACGCCGTTTTCAAAATTATTTCAATAATATCACGGCGACAGTTCACGTCTTCATGTTTCCTGAATTAACACACCTGTACAAGGCTAGCAAAAAGTGCACTCCACAGTGAATACATTGATCTAAACAGTTACATCACAGGATCGCCGAACTCAATCTTGACGTAGTGTTTAGGAGGGAAGGATTGCTTTTCAAATTCAATTTACTAGGACTTTAGTTTTCCGTAAAAATGCCGCAATGTATATTTCGCTCGGCAGATTATACTCTTCAAAGAAACATTTTTTTTAATTGATGTTTTACACCGTTTTCAACATTATTGATCTTATATCACGGCGACAGTTCACTAATTCATGACCCTGGGTAAACAAACTAGTACTAGGCTAGAAAATTTGCCTCACTCCACCATGACGGTAGTGCCGCGACATGGGATCGAACCCGGGACGCTCGTTTTCAAATACACGACGCTAACCACTCGAACACGGCGCTTCCAAGAATCCCGAGGTATCTTGCATAGAACCTATAAACAATTTCGTATTTGTTGAAAATTGTCAGTGATTGCGATAGCACGAACATTCTATAACTTGGATACACCGTATAACTCGAACCAATTCCTGTGAGGAATCTGTCGTTTGGAAATAGTGTAGCAGCAGTTCTTATTGGTCTGACGTGCAATCAATCAGAACTGCTTCTGTGCTGTTTTTCTTGATATGATCTTATGACTGGCTTGTTTTTCATAATAAAAAGTTAAGTATTAGTGAATTATGAAGCTGAAAACACATATATTAATATATAAGAATAGATTGAGGAATCGCTCGAACATGCCGATATCTCGAAGTATTTTATCGGCCTCCTTCGTTTTCGAGGTATAGTGAGACCACTGTACTTGGGTCGTCCATCTAACTCGTCGATATCTCGAAGTAATTTATGGATCCCATTCGATTTTGATAGCGACTCCATCGTATTGAGCATACATCGAGTCTTTACTTTTCAGTTATATCACGTAGATCGAATCCATGCTATAACATTCACCTTACCAAGTCTGTCTGTCTTGCACTAGTATTACACACAACAAATCAAGGTCATAAGTTGACTTTTATTAATACTCGTCGTGCATGAAATCTAATGATTTTTAATTTTCTTTATTATGTTTACGCCGCTTAAAAAAATAAGTTGCTACTGGTAAATTTAGCAATATACTTTGAATGAGTGAGTCAATAGCTCATGTATAGGAATTTGGGGTATTTCATGTTGATACCACATTTGTTGCGGGAAACGACGTCGCTCCATTGGTGTTACGCCAAGATGAAGTGTTACGGAAATGACGTCACGTCCTTCTTTGGCTACAATACAGTCAACATTTAGGTTCGGGCGTAAGGTGACTAATGCTGTCGTTTTGTTGACGAACGGGAAAACATATTTCTTACAGAGTTTCATTTATTTTTAACTTTTCGTACAAATGTTAATTCCCACATAATACAGCACTTTAATGATCTTAAATATCGATTTTAAAGAAAAATGATTAAAAAGACGACAATAATTTTCAATCCGTGTTTTTCGTCTCATTTTATACATATCCAAAATGACGGCCCCCATGGATTTGGCCAGTTTCATTTCAGAAAGCTTCATGGGTTATTAAGAATTAAAAAATCTCACACCTGTTACCTATGAACGAAAAAAACCATTTATGTTTTTTTTTTCGTAATATATCTATAGGTGCTACCTATTTACGAAAAAAAACCCGCAAGATATTTATAAACAAAAATTAAAGAGCATACTTTGGCCATAAAAAAGGATTTATAAGTAATTGACTAGACAATAATAATGTTAATGTCATGTTTCTTGCATTATCAAAACATATTTGGAAATCGTATTGCTGTTGTCTATTATTTGAACAGAAAATAATAAAGTAAAGACTTTCAGAAAATCAAGGAATACATTTATAATGAACGAGGTTAAAACATGAGGGCCAAGATGATCCTTAATCGATCACCTGCATTATGGTAAAGAAGCAAATAGATCAGCCCTTTTCTGATGTCACCTGTCGACTGCCTTTTTCAACCAGTCAATATGACTGGAACAAATTATGTAAGGGGTCACATTTCTGCTAAACCTTTTCCCTATTAGAGACGGTTTCTGAGGCCTATGCAACAGACGATTTAGGAAAAGATTGTCGCCACAAGAACAATTGCTCCTTATGAGAAAGTTATCCTTTTGCCACAATGTTTGATCAATAATTATACTTTGAATGAGTGAGTCAATAGCTCATGTATAGGAATTTGGGGTCTTTCATGTTGATACCACTTTTTTGCGGGAAACGACGTCGCTCCATTGACGTTACGCCAAGATGAAGTGTAACGGAAATGACGTCATGTCCTTCTTTGGCTACGATACAGTCAAAATTTAGTTTCGGGCGTAGTAGGCTAATTCTGTCGTTTTTTTGACGAACGGGAAAACATATTTCTTACAGATTTCAATTTATTTTTAACTTTTCGTACAAATGTTAATTTCCACATAACACAACACTTTAATGATCTTAAATATCGATTTAAAAAAAAATGATTAAAATGACGACAATAATTTTCAGTCCGTGTTGTTCTGCTCATTTATACATGCCCAAAATACCGATTTTAAACAAATTTATTAAAAAGCCGACAATAATTTCCAATCTGTGTTTTACGTCTGCTT
>JASEVX010001420.1:0-16875 GCA_031761405.1 Serripes groenlandicus | reverse complement strand
TTCTCTTTACCTGATACAAACAGACAACTTCTGATGTCTTTACAACACACTACCATTTCGAATAGTAGAGAAAGCGTAAACACTGCTTAAATGAACAATTTCCCATTTTCCAACAACAGTTTCGGATCTATATACATCTTATATTGCGTTAAAATAGCACATTAGATAGACGCTGGAAGAGGTTTTGAATCTCGGAGTTTATCCCCAGAGCTCCCAAACCAACGTTGTACTCACCTCGAGAGCTGATTGTTCACTGTCAGCATTGAAGCCACTTTTGACCGATATGTTGATTAAACATAAACTAAGAGAATAGATAATTATTAACATCTTCGAGATCAGAACCAACCGCTGTATCGAATCAGATTTTGTCAGAAATTGTTCATATATATGTTAACTAATCGGCTAGCGATGCGGATCAAGATCAAACTCCTCGGCTGATGTGATCTGATCAAGGTCGAAACTGATCACGAATATCCTTTTGTTGGCCATTCTACGATGCATAATAGATAGTTTACTAAACAAGGTATATGAATTATTTCATTATAGTCTATACAAATGCATAAACAGTTCATGATTTATAGTATCGTTTATAGATGTGAATTCGAGCATGATCTTTACGGTGACAAGATAATGTACCGCAACTTTAAAAATACTTTTAGTTTGTATATTGTGGTAATGGCTCCTATAGCATGATCTAAGGATTCGGTGGAATTGTGATTGTAATGACAGAGGTCATAAGTTGAATTGGGAAATCAAATACGCATTTGACTCACGAATAGAATATAGACGAGTCTAAATCCAAAGACAAATGTGTTACAATTATAATATTTATTTAGTTTTATATTTATAAGTTTGTAAACAAATATTAGGATAAATACATTGAGGAAAAAAAAGGTAATTGTCATAATTGAATAATTCGTAATAAGTCTAGAGAAATATTTAAAGCGGATTAAAACACAGGGCGTAATTAAATCAATCAGATTGGAATCAGCCAATAGACTTATAAAGGGGCATTGATATCCCTAGGTAAACCTATTCGTGAGTTGGAAGAGCAAGTGATACAACCCCTAATTGGTATTACTGAAGGTACAAGTGGAAATAATATTGTTTTAATTTTTCTTGGATCTTTTATAATATATATTTAATAATGAGTGTGGTGTGTTGTTTTGATACTTTATTGAAAAGATTGGTGAAAAAAGGAGAAATTATTCGTCTCAATTAATTACTAATTTTTCAGCCGTCGCCTACCAAAGGAAACTACAACAAATTAAATAATATTACAATCCGTCATTGAAAACAGGTAGAAATAATATTGTTTCGAATTGTTTATTTCTTTTTTAACTATCATTTAATAATTTGTAATTAGTAGCTTTTGATACATAATTGAAAAATGAGAAATTGCACGTCTCAATTAATTTCTCAGTTATTCATTTGAAATATCGCATGCTACACAAACTTTATTGTTATCTGAGTATAGAAATGGTTAAATCAATATAAATTAAATGTGGAACGAAGTGGACTTTTGTTTCATGGTACATAAATATAACGAGTGCAAACATAACAGCTTATGTATTATTTCGTGTAAATCCAGTACGTTTTAGTGGTTTCTTCCACTGGAACTGATTTTGATCTACAACTGTATTGTAAATTGTTGTACATATATATCTTATGACTGGTCAATATTATATATATATCCATTCTAAATTCAATACCAAATGTCCATCATAACAGCAAGTGATACAACCCCTAATTGATATTACTGAAGGTACAAGTGGAAATAATATTGTTTTTCTTGGATCTTTTAAAATATATATTTAATACTGAGTGATGTGTAGTTTTGATACTATATTAAAAAATTGGTTAAAAAAATGAGAAATGATTCGTCTCAATTAATTACTAATTTTTCAGCCGTCGCCTACCGAAGGACACTACAACAAATACAACACTATTACAATCCGTTATTGAAAACAGGTGGAAATAATATTGTTTTGACTTGTTCATTTCTTTTTAACTATCATCTAACAATTTGTAATTAGCAGCTTTTGATACTTAATTGAAAATAGTGTTGAAAAATGAGAAATTGCACGTTTCAATTAATTCAGTTACACAGTACACATATATCTTATGATAAATTGACTGGCTAATATTGCACATATATCCAATCTTAATTCAAGGCCAAATATCTATCATAAGATGACGATATATTTTGTTTGCATGAAACTTATTCTTTGAATAATCGATTTAACTATTTATACAATCAGGGACGTTTTAGCACAGAACTTAACAACAGACCACGATTTATTGTGTTGATCAGGAATACTAGCCAACAGAATGGATCTACAGACGAAATTCTGTGTGTTTCTCATGCTTTTGTGTTACGTACTGGTGATGCTGTTCGCCAAAGGTAGGTTGACATTACTGGTCATAGTTCACCGTTAGTCGGATACAGACGATTTAAAGAACCTCTGTAGCTGGCGAATATCGATAACATTGTCCACACGAATAACTCCTTCTGTGTTCTCAATGTTATTAATTAACATGCTTACAAATTGTGCTTCATAATTCCCCTCTGTTAATATATTTCAACATATTGAACTATCATATAAGTTAAAGCTTCGTTGTCGTTATGTATATTTTTGCATAATAAGAACAAGTACTTGAAACAATGTTTTTGTTTTCATTGTTATTTGTAGAACCTGGTATGCTTATTTTAGTAAATGTTACAATCGCTCAATTTGCACAAATTGCAGGTCTTAAACATGTTCTTCCAGTTTCCTTTGTTAGTTATTATGCCGTCTATCTAAGAAGCACCAAATGTCGCATGCATCAGGGAATGAATTTTATCTCAAGGATCCGATGCTGTACAATATTAATATTTCCTGATACTGTTAAAATCTATTTATTTTACACGATAAACTAAGAAACAATTGATTTCTAATTTCTTGCCATAAATTAGCGATTGAAACGGGTAGAAACGTAGGAATCGAACAGAGCATTATACTATGCAATTTGTGCTCACAAAAGGTTATGGAATCTAAATGATACTTTTATTTTAGATTTTGTTTGTTCGAACTAAAGATATATACGTACAAACCATCTATCATTTTCATTGCCTTTAATTTCTCCATTAAAATTTATTTGACTTCAAAATCCAAAAAAGTACAAATAAATAATCCAAATTATATTTTGAAACAGTATATCGAATATTGTATTAACCCTTTCCCTCATACGACAATTCTGCAGCAGACAACTTTGAACAGATTTTGTAAAAAAAATAGAAAATCTCTATAAGTAAGTAAGTAAGTAAGTAAATTGTTTATTATTGTGACATGTGTTACAAAGCATTTATAATATACATTTATTCTTTAACAATTATTATTAACACCCGGCCCCATGGGCCTATAAGTCGCCAAAACATATATATTTCATAATATCATACAAATATACAAGATATATATATACAAAAAAGTGTGATCGGACGTGCAATTAGTCATTTTATTCAGTCGTATAAACAAATGTAAATATCGTCTCTTATTCTGTCATATAATGTACACCTCAATATAAAATGCTTTTCACTTTCTATTTCCTGTCAGTTACAAAATTTGCACAGTCTAGTGTTCAATGTGTTTGTATGAATGTTAAGTAAATTCATGTTTTCGTGCGTCATTGAGTCATATGAGTAACGTAAATATACTTGTGAATGGCCAATGGTACTAATTGGCCGACTTGTCGAATAGAATTGAGTGGAGTTGAGATTAATGATTTTAAACAGACACTCAAGTCAATGACTCAAGTCAATGATTTGCCAATGTTATTTTACACCCGTGTGCATGTACGATGACCTCATTCCTTTTGGATATATATCTTGTAAATAATTTATAGGCAATATAATAAGCACAGAAACAATAGTAAACCCTCCTAAATCCAGATATGTTAACTCTCATCACAAAAATAAATTTTCAAAATGAATGCTCATCTTGTCATAATGTCTTATGTGCGCTACGAGGCACTGAAACATATGTAGACATTTAACACGTAGTTGTTCCGAAATAAACGCTAATCAATTGAAACGCCTCGGATAAACTCGTAACTTTGATTTAAATTGAGTTATTGTTTGGTGCTTTACGCCGCTTTCAACAATTTGTCAGTTATATCAGGGCGTTTTCTGGGTAAGTTTTCAGTACTACTGGTCCATCTATCCTGCCAGGCAGTCAGTTGTAATTCTGACCCCGCAACCCTGAGTGCCAAGAAAGGCCATTTTTAAAAGTCTTTGGTAGGACCCGACTGGGGATCGAACCAACGACCTTCCTCAGCCGAGCCGGAAGCTCTACCACTTCACCACCGAGGCGGTCAAATTTGATTTTGAACACGGACGTCGTTCATAACTATACCAAGATTGTGGGTAGTGAGTCGGTTTCCGGTTGCGTGATGCGCTTAAAAGTAATCCTTTATCAGTGTGGGATATAATATGCGAAGTGGTTTGCACGAACTTCTTTCATTTGGATGGGAAATACGTCAGCGAATTTTAGAATTACGTCATTTAAATGATGCGTAGTTATTTCCTAGTTCTGTTATGTGATTAACCCTTTCCCTCATATAGACGCTTTCTGACGCCTTAGCAGCAGACCTCTTTTTGAAAACATAGTGACAAAAGAAGAAATTGCACAAAACGTGCAATTTCTCCTTTTGCCACAATGTTTTCCACTTTTTGTCATAGGTTATCCATTCAATTATGGAGATTTTCTATGTTTTTACAAAATATGTTCAAAGTCGTCTGCTGCAGAATTGTCGTATGAGGGAAAGGGTTAACCGATTCACCTCTTTAAACTTCATTTGACAAGAACCAGCCCTATTGGTCGTAAAACATCATACGCGCTCGTTTGACGCTTGTGTAACACTTGTCTTTCTATTCCCTGTCATTTCTTTTATTGTTTAGTTGTTGATGCCACCTGTACAAGAACCACTACAACAACTACAACGACAACAGTACCAACCCCGGCACCGAGACCATAGCAACTGGTTGTGTAACCATGACAACCAAAATAACTATTTTACCCTGAATGGACTGACGAATGCGAGAAACGATTGTGAAATATATTTATGTGTGTTTTATGTGAAAGATTATATAACCATTTACCTGTAAACATACTATTACAATGTATACTGCTTTGAAAACCAATGAAGAAAAAGCATTGAGAATAGAGTGCGCTTAATTTTGTATATCGAATTGAAAACAATTTGTGAAAAGAATGAATTTTTGAACAAGTTTGCTTTTCCCAAACTTGTTTTTTTCTATTCTCATCTGTTGCAACGGCATCCTTTACCGGCTGTATGAGGGACAGAGTTAGACAAGTTTACTTTATTAACACAAAGAAAATCCTTAATAATTTGAGACAAAAGCAAGAAAATACCTGCAAATTAACATTGCTGTCTAATTATTGCAGACCACCTTTTGTTTCAAAAATGAAAAAAGAAAGATCGAAAATAAGCACATATACAATCAATATGGGAATTGGAGTGAATACAAACTGACTGGCTGCTAAATGCTTTCTTCTTTGTTATCCTTCCTCGATCAATATTCAAGTTCTCTGAATTTTAAGCCTGCAGGCAAAACATATGTTAGTTTATATGTTTAATTACAGGTAGATGTAAGGGTTTTCTTAAACATGTGTGACGAGTTATGCCCAAGGAAAACTAGCCTTTGCTTGTTTGTGACAATTGAAATAACAGATCTACATGTAGATGCACGCAGCAATGTATTTAATTCTAAATTGCAATGCTCGTCCTATTTTCGTCTGTGGATAACTGACGAAGAGTGCATATCCAGGTTAGAAAGCGCGGATGCGAAGGCTTATCTGTAGTTATACATGCATTAAGGTTAGTTTTCTCCAGCAGCACCTCTCGGAACTTGATGTTGCGAATAGCTTGCGATTCATGAAACGTTTTAAAACCAATTTCAAAACGTCGAATTTTTAAAAGTCGTCTCTTCCATGTTGAAAATTGGACGACTCCATTTTACGCCCAACAGGAAATTTAGTAAAATTTAATGTCTAAGTTGCACACAATGCAGATTTAAGGAGAGAAAGCTCGTTACGAGCTGTCTCACCTGAATCTGTATTGTTTGCAAAAACCTTTAACCCTTTACCTCATATAGACGCTTTTTGACGCCTCTGCAGCAGACGGCTTTTGAAAACATAGTGACAAAAGAAGAAATTGCTCAGAACGAGCAATTTCTTCTTTTGCTACAATGTTTTCCACTTTTAGTCATAGGTTTCCTTTCAATTATAGAGATTTTCTATTTTTTGACAAAACATGTTCAAAGTCATCTGCAGCAGATATGATGTATGTAGGGAAGGGTTAATTAACTGCTATAAGTGAATGCTATTTTAATTTCACAACCTAACGGAAAAATAAGGTTCATGTTCCTTAGAGTTGATCCACTGTGTTGCTAGTGTCAAACTCATTTTTCAAATGTCAACGGTCCCTTAGGTATCTAAATAACAAATTCAAACATACTAACAAGCCTGTTAAGTAAGTATCTGTATATGTATATCGTTATTTGTATCTGTTTGTGAGAATGCTATTAAATTTAATGTGCAAAAAAGAAAAGTGTTTATTCTAAAGCGTCATTAACTAAAGGGCCAGTAATTTTCTAACGTAAACACGTGCTTCCTGAATACGTTGACTTCACCATCCAATTATAGGGTAAGGCATAAATGCGAATAATTGTGTTGCGTTTTAGAAACGGGAAAAGGCTATAGATTCAACGTATTTGTGGACCACCCTCTGTAATGGTCCAATTGAAAGCTTACGAACACCACATGAGTATCACCACTCCAGAAAACCATAATGTGGACTGCGTGAAGTATCGATCCGGATCAGCCTAAGCATGTCGCGCAGGCTTACCGGACAGACGCTTTTCGTCTCCTGTGGATTTTCTGTTTCAGGAATCATTATTCTATATCTCTATCTCCCTGCAACTGAAATTGACGGCCTGGATTACCACGCACGGATTGCACAGGCTAATCTGGGTCGCTATATTACGCAGAGGTCGTGATGTTGGTTTTCTCGTCGAACGGCTCATTTGGCTATTACACTTATAAGTGAAAATAAGTAGAAATGTCACCTTCGCGAAGTTTCGTACAACTAAGTATCGCCTTCGAACAGTATATAAATATCATATGGCAGCATGTGTGACATTGATATTGTCAACCCGAGAGCAGAATGTCACCCGAGGCGTAAGCCGCGTGTGACATTCTGTTTCGAGGGTTGACAATATCAATGTCACACATGCTGCCATATGATATTTATTTTATTATACCGAACAAAATTAAGTGACGTCACTGCTGTATGCTGTATGACGTCACTGCTGTATGTGTATAAGGGAGGCAATCACGTCATGATTTAGCTAAAATATTGAAGCAGTTATTTGCCCTTATATGACATTCAAAATATCACTGCGGTCACATGACCTGACAGTCAATTTTCGCTTGGTCACGTGTCAAAAAGGTTGAAAATGTTTCTGATAGTCAAAATATCTCTTTTTCGAGTAATGGGATGTTACCATTGTAGACAAAAGTGAGGTATAATAATCACGATTATGATGTGTCTGACTATTCTCGAGTGCAGTCGTCCGACTGATGACATCACGAGTCAAATCAGGTTTACAAATGCAGGCTCTGTAGCCGTTCAGTACCTTAAAGTTTACAGAACATTGTCGTGTAAATAAATCTCTTTAAATTACGAACAATGTTCAAAACTACAAACAGACTAGAAATGTATGGGCTAGAACTCACTTTCAGCTGATGTATACTAATTGAGAAACCACCAAGGATCAGGGAAAGGTCATGCCTTCAATGTCGTTGTATATCTATAGTTACAATGCGTTCGATCTATCAATTAAATTGCAGTTATGTTAACATTGATACGAACCTTAACATATATATCCTGATATATGAGAGATTTCGAACTGCTTTATAAAACACAATACCGATCTACGAGATTGCAGAAAGAAGATAATAATGGTAACGATTTTGATTCATTAACCCCCTTCAAATGCAGCATTAGATAGTCGGCGTAGAAAGATAATTTGTGACTAGTTTTAATCATGTTTTGGTTATCTCCCTTTAACCTCAGTTTTTAACTAATCACTCGATTAATGGATCACTAACCTTGTATGATATGTCTAGACTCCATTAATGTAGCAACATCTGATGAAGACATGTCGATAGAAGTGTAAGCATGATTTGGATATATTTTGTGAAAACATTGCCGGAAAAAGAAAAGTTGTCGAGCAATTATACTTTCTCACAATACTTTTAAAACTCATCGGCTGCACGGGGCATAAGAAGGTTTACTGAATGCAAAGCAGTTAGAATAAAGGTAGATAACTTATGCTCTCTATGTTTAATCAAGGTAGGGTTATCTCCCTTAAACCTGAAATGTTCATCTTATCACTTGATGTATTGACAGTATACGAGTACATGATGTTGTATCTCTGGATAACCCTACTGTGGAAATATCTCATGCAAAAATGTCGATATTGGATACAAATGTTTAAACATTGGTGGAAAAAGATAAAATGCACATGGTGAGCAATTTTACTTTGCAGCAAAAAATGTTAAAGAGAGAGAGACAGAGAGAGACAGACATCATATCAAGGTTTTTCTTTGGTAAAGTTCCAGTACTACTGAGCCATAATTATCCTGAAACCAACGAGTCAGTCGTAATGCTGACCTAATAACCCTGAGCAACAAAGAGGGAAAACCATTAATACCATGTTTAAGATATGTGGTATGGCAAGCACTCGAGGCGTACGCCTTACCATTACATCACCGAGGTGGTTAGATATCAAACAATGATAATGCGTACATATAATTAACGTAAATAAGATAACCGAAAGTAAACAATTTGTACACTGGATATTATAAATTTGGTGATAAAAATAGTTTGAGGAAAATGGAAACAGCAAACAAAACGTTATACATTTGTATTTATTTAATGCTGTGTTTACAACTTGAAGGTACTTTTTTCTTTAACCTACCGCGTTTTGTTAACACAGTATATTTAGAAACACGTCGAATTTGTCTTATGTAAACTTTACAGAACCAAACTAAAATAAAACACATCTATTTTCCACATCTTTACTTAACCATATAGAAACATTACGTAAAAATCACAAAACAAACGCATGATTTGTTGACAAACCACAGTAGGATAGCGGAAATCGTGTTTTTCCTTTCACATCGCTCTAAAACTAATGCCGGAACATGGCCGGAATCATGTTCTCGACACGCTCGCGGGAATGGATGTCTGTCTTCATTTGTATTGCCATGTGTTGACATTTTTTCGTCTAGTATCTCCAATGAGAAGTTTTTGAAGGTCGCATATGCACACTCTGTATTTCGTTTAGCATGCGCTGTATTGTTTTATCCGACATTGAAAAACAAGGTATTACAATTAGATATCATTGGCCTTAACTATGATCGTTTGTGTACGTAACAATAACGTATTGTTATTGGTTTAAAATGTCATGTGTTCTGCCTTTTCTATTAAAATGACTTAGAACTAACTATACACAGTAACGAAGATCAATAATTTAAGAATTACTCAAATTAGAGAGAGTTTATGTGTTATAATTACGTCAAATGAGATATGAATGAAGTTAAATATTAGGTTTATAGAAATAACGATGTTGGAAACCCAATTTTGTCCGCTAATGTAGCATCACTCCTTTAGAAAAGAGCAGTAAATTGTTATTTATAAATCAGGTTTGCTTTCAACACTCTGATATCCCGATTCCTATAGCTTGCACCCGCTCCAAGAAAGCTTTCGGTGGTTTCATCAAGGAACTAGTTGAAGATTCAAACGTTCGATTCCTCGGAGAATTCATTTACACCTAGACCACGGACACAGGTCACACACACCATACTACATTCATGTAATGTACAGTGGACTCGCGATAACTCGATCGATCCCGACAAGGACTCGTAAATTATATTGGGTTATCAATGTGTTCGAGTGATCCTTGGTTGGACATCAAATACATTTACGTATTTTCGTCCTCGTTATTTAGTTTGATACTTTACTGTTTATTATGAAAAGCAAGCCTGTGATAACATACTAGCAAGACACAAGTGCAGCAGCAGTATTTCTGATTTGATTGTACGAGCAATAAGAACTACTGCTATGCTGTCTATAAACGGTGATGGTTTAATTTTAACGATATATCCGAATGTTCACATGTTCGAGTGATTGCGAGAACAATGTTTTACCTTTTCTGCACATATTTATTATATTGGCTATGTTACAGGTGTGACGGGGCTGCTTTGTTATTCATGTTACGGTAATGGAGCAAACAACAAGTGTTCCCATAGCGACGAGTACATCCGGGCTCGAGATGGTGACGGAGACCCAAGTCTTGTAAAAAACTGTACGTCACCTTTCGATGCGATCTGTTATCAAGAGTTGTATATGCCGAACGGTGAGTAGTGTACTTCGTCAATGAACATGAAGCATATTTACCACAGCAGTTTAATCATAAAAAGAATAGAAATCAAAGTACTAGAATAGGTGAAAGCTAGCTGTCCGAATTGTTATTAGCGATAACAGGTGGGTAGAGATGTTGCGTAATACAGAAGGAAGAAATAGATTTATTCTTTATTTACCATTTAATTATATTGTGTCTTAAGCAGTCTTTCTCATGTTCTAAAACAATAGAGGTACCACATAATGGCTGAAACGTAGGGGTTGCTATGGCTTCCTAATAACGTATACATCAGTCCAAGCGACTTTATATGTAAGCCACTATCGTCCTATTCAGTTGGTAGAGAAGGAAGTATGTCGAGTTAATTGAATTAAGTTGGATGGTTGAATATCATCAGCTATTCCAATACGTGCATTTTTTCTTCTTTTAAACGTACAGCCGATAGAGTACGTGTTTTATTAATGAGTCCGGCTTTTCTCTCTTTCTCTATTTAGTATAGTTAATTATACCTATGCCTATATTGCTACCATAGCCTATATATAAAGGTTACCAAGAGCAGAAAGGGTTAATATTGACGTAGGGATTAAACGATTTACATGCTACGATCTATGTGATATTCAGCATGTGAAGTTTAGTCGTGAAATGACAAGTTTAGTCCTGAAACCATTTGGTTAACGGTTTGCTTAACTTTTCACTGCAACAATAATGTGTCATACAAGCTGAAGTTTCTCAACATTTTTTTAACAATGAACTGTTTTAAATCCTCTTACTAGATCCATTAGATAAAAAAAACATAGGTGCTTAAATATTAACATATATTAAGGTGTAATGCCTCTAGTTATAAGTTACGTGTGACACAAGCTTAGGAAGGAGAGGTGGAAGTCTATTCTCCTTCCAGTTTAGCAGAAGTATGAAAGCAAAAACGGGAGTATATAAACAAAAAATACGAAGATTGAGCATTATGAAAGTTCACATGTATAGTCAGCATAAGCAAGAATTATTTAGTATGTTTTGTTTGTTTGTAATGTCACTTTAATCGTTTTGAACATGCCAGTAGAAATCTGAAAAATAAACAAAAGAAAAAGGTCAAGTCAGTTCCCCAAGAGCAAAGAGCGAAAACCAGTTGGTACGAATCGTTCATCTCGAACGAAACATGAAAAACCGGGTACGAATCTAATGAATTTTAGAAATCGGATGAAATCGTGAAAACAGCGAAGTATTCATAGCGGAAGGAAATAGAGACAACTTAATTAATCTATGAGAACCTTGTCGTTTATTAAATAAAAATGACCAAAATCGCCAAGCGATGACATGCTGCATTTACAAATAATATAATGGGTTACCATGCGTATTGCATAGTTGGGTTAACGTTGTTTTTATAGTTTCTAGAATTATACTGTAATATGTAGTAATTAAAATTAATCATCATTGATTTTTAAAAGATTACCCATTTATTTAAAAATCTCAATATCGTAAATAGCCGAAAACATCGCCAGAAACTTTCTTCAGAGCTTTGATGAATCCGGTCGTAAACCAAACTATAAAAAAAAAAGCATAGCCTAGGAAGTTAGGGGAAAGTTATTAAATACCCATTACATGTGTCTAAAATTTTGTAATAACGGTAGAAGACATACTATACGTATTTTGTATCTTGCTGTTTCTTAAATCATTTTATACAATTTATTTCTTCATAACGGTTGTTCTTTTTCAAACATATAACAGAGTTTTTCTTAACAATAATAATGTTAGTTGCTCCCTTTTCGATTACGTCACCCCATGGTACAAAATTAAAACCTATCCCATACTGACGCCGCGCTTCCATGCGGCGTCAATAACAAGTATGTCCAGTGTATTACCCGTGAATTAAAACGACAAGATTAGTTAACAAAGAACCACTACTCTTAATCATTCAGACTACGACATGTAGTATATATTATTGTATATGTTCACATTCAAATATTCAACCTGTCCCTTTTCAAGTCATTCTTAAACAGTGCAGTACTTGTTTGATGAGTATGTGCGAGATATTACCACAGTAACTAATGAATCATCCTCATTTAGAGCTCTTACAATACTTGTATTCAACATTTTGCTTTGTATTGTTTTGTCGAGTAGTGCAGTGTGCTGTGGTTTATTGGATGATATTGTATTCTTTTTTATTGTATGACATTGTATTGTATTGTCTTTGTTCCAGGCACTCTTATGAGTGATATACGGGATTGCGGTGACGGTAAAACATTCACGTTCAGTGCCATGACCGGCTATGATTATAGTAACCTAACGAATCACCCCAACGACAACAAAACAGCGTGTGCTGGGGACCTCGCACATACCTTCTGTCTATCGAAATGTACAACAGACTTCTGCAACGGCCCTCAACTCGATAAATCGCCGACATTCGTTGCTAACAAATTGTTAATGATGATAATGTTGTTGTTAAATAAGTTTTATTAATTATGTACTTCTGTTAATTTTATACATATAAACGTTTATGTTAATTTAATTTTGCAAAGTTTGGATCGATTTCGAAAGGCTTGACCATCTTATCATTGAACTTAATTATTGCGAAACAAGTTGTCAGCCTAGGTTAACGCTTTAGCTGTCAAAGACATTTAAAGGCTTTTGCAAACAATGAAAATGCAGTTGCAATCTGCATAGTTTGCCACTTAGGCATTCAATTTTACTAAATGTCTTGTTGGACGAAAAATGGTTCGGTCACATTTTTAACACGGAAGAGTCGACTTTGTGAAGTTCGGCAATTAAAGAGCTAATGACACTCGATCTCTGATTTCTGTAGATATAAAAAAAACACTCGCGTTGTATGTGTGGAAAATCCCTAAGGCAAAACCGCTCATGAAGGGATTCGAATCCGCGACTTTTGGTACGAAAAGCCGACTCTCGACCACTGCACCTCTGTATACTGTCTTCCATGTACATGTATGCAAATAGTGTACAGACGATGTATTCCATATACCTTATACATGTATACACAGCACACTTTTATTACGTTTCGGGACTTCTTAACACCTGCTGAAGTATTAATAAACTACAAGCGTTGTTGTAACTTTGCATGATTATGTTTATGTATTAGTAATAAGGACACGAATAGAACCCCCGACATGGATATATAACCTTTGCCATTAAAAAACAAATCTGAGACTTTAGAGTTGGCATCAGACATTATACTTGAGTCCTCTCCCTGTGGCCATATCACTACTCCATGTACCGTATACAGTAGTTGGTAGGTCTTTTAGGTATCTGACTATTATGTCGTTCTGGGAACAATTAATACCTTACTCAGTTTGAGGTAAATTGGAAAGCAATGTTTCGCTAAAAATGCCTGCATGAGTTCAGAAGGGACATGGGAGACCTGGTATGACTTGGCATAGGCCTTATTGCGTCTTCGATGATTCACGTTCCTTGAGCGATTATTACGTTGATTACAAATTAAACATTCATGTCATTGTTCAAATCGTCGTGGGCATATACTCTGGCACCAATTCACCCAACGATACTAAGCACTCAACACTAATTAAATACTTATTAGAGTATTTAGAATATTCCATTCATTATGTTCGTTTTTCCTAATAAGAATGCCTAAATATGTTATGTCTTGACAAGCATTGTTAGATAGTAACTTTTTATGTCTGACAAGCATTGTTAGATAGTAACTATTTATGTCTTGACAAGCATTGTTAGATAGTAACTATTTATGTCTTGACAAGCATTGTTAGATAGTAACTATTTATGTCTTGGCAAGCATTGTTAGATAGTAACTATTTATGTCTTGACAAGCATTGTTAGATAGTAACTATTTATGTCTTGACAAGCATTGTTAGATAGTCACTATTTATGTCTTGACAAGCATTGTTAGATAGTCACTATTTATGTCTTGACAAGCATTGTTAGATAGTAACTATTTATGTCTTGACAAGCATTGTTAGATAGTAACTATTTATGTCACCACAGTCATTTACTCGTGTGAAACATGATTTCTGGAATGAGTTACAACCTTACTTTATACTTTTCCAAACTCTAGGTACGGTTGTTGGGATTCAAGTGAGGTCTTTGTTTAGGGAACCAACACATTTTGATGTCATGTATACGAACCCTTATAACAAATAATGAAACAATATACCATCCTTCCCTATCTCTTTATAAACTAGCCAATTGTATCACTGTGTCTTCATGTTAATTATTATTATATATTTATCTTTAAAAAAAGAACATATCCTTAATTGACAAATGTAAGCCAATATTCGATTGAATGTTATGTATATTGCATTTTGCTAGTTCAACCATGATGTCAGCTCATGCCATGGGGGAAACAATGATTGATTGTTAGTTGTACTACATCGAGGGTTAAACAATGGTTGATTGTTAGTTGTACTACATCGAGGGTTAAACAATGGTTGATTGTTAGTTGTACTACATCGAGGGTTAAACAATGGTTGATTGTTAGTTGTATTACATCGAGGGTTAAACAATGGTTCATTGTTAGTTGTACTACATCGAGGGTTAGACAATGGTTGATTGTTAGTTGTACTACATCGAGGGTTAAACAATGGTTAATTGTTAGTTGTACTACATTGAGGGTTAAAAAAGATGAAATCATTTACTATGCAATCAATCCCCATCGGGAGCATGAGGTTATTGTTCGATCCCCGGTCGAATCATACCTACGAATAGGTAGTAATGGCTTCTGGACGACCAGGTGTGCGGTGATAGCAAAACGACTGGTGCAATATGTGTCCTAATAAATCATACTATCAATGAATATAAGACACTATGTTGTTATTGTCATAGCGATTTTTAACAAGTCAATAAACAGTTATCATCGCAAGAAGAAACAGGAAAATAATTCAAGGTCGCTTAATTGAAAGCACTCAACAGATGTTTGAGGCGTGTTATACGAGAAGGGATCTTGTTATATCTGGTAACAGTCAAATTAACAGGCTACTCTTTAACGTTAGAAGGAAGAGGCGTGTCATACGAGAAAGGATCTGGTTATATCTGGTAACAGTCAAATTAACAGGTTAATCTTTAACGTTAGATGGACGAGGCGTGTCATACGAGAAAGGATCTGGTTATATCTGGTAACAGTCAAATTAACTGGTTAATCTTTAACGTTAGATGGACGAGGCGTGTCATACGAGAAAGGATCTGGTTATATCTGGTAACAGTCAAATTAACTGGTTAATCTTTAACGTTAGATAGACGAGGCGTGTCATACGAGAAGGGATCTTGTTATATCTGGTAACAGTCAAATTAACTGGTTAATCTTTAACATTAGATAGACGAGGCGTGTCATACGAGAAGGGATCTTGTTATATCTGGTAACAGTCAAATTAACTGGTTAATCTTTAACGTTAGATAGACGAGGCGTGACATACGAGAAAGGATCTGGTTATATCTGGTAATAGTCAAATTAACTGGTTAATCTTTAACGTTAGAGAGACGAGGCGTGTCATACGAGAAGGGATCTTGTTATATCTGGTAACAGTCAAATTAACAGGTTAATCGTTAAGGTTAGATAGACGAGGCGTGTCATACGAGAAGGGATCTTGTTATATCCTTTTAAAGAACTAAGAAGGGAGGTAATCCTTACCGAAACAACCTAGTTATCCTTTTCTCTGGCATTTCATGCACGATATATTCTAATATTAACTTCATATGCCGAATAAATAAACTTGAAACTTGGAAACTTTTGGTAACAGTCAAATTAACTGGTTAATGTTTAACGTTATTATCAGCGGTATACATGTTACAAAACAACGGCTAGTTGGTTGTTCAATCAACCTGTAATTCCTAGCTTTCGCACAACATTTCTTTACAAAACATTCTTCCTATATAACTGCTTATTCTTACACATAGACTACTGTTGACAATTATCGGAAAGGTTGACTGACCAAGGCTTGATTCGAACTCAATACTCCTGAATTGACAACCCTCGTCGTTACCGACTTAGTTATCGTGGCTCAACAAACAACTGTAACAATTGCGGGAGACCCTGATCATGCTGCGAAGGATATTTTCAGAACAGCATGAAATACATTCCGGATATACGTCTATTTCTATTCTTGGAAAATGACTATTATACAAGCTGATGGGAGTTTTGTTTCTGACTATTTACTCACACTGTCAAACTTGTTAATAGAGATGCAGATGTTTCCAACATTGTGAGCGAAAGAAATACAGTAAAATCAATACAAAACAAGATACCATTTAACAGCGATGTAGGCACAGTATTATTTGTTTACAAAAAGATCGTTAACAATTACCTATATAACCTATAATTAAGTATATATATTCTTGATATTCTCCAATTCAGAAGATCATACAAATTTACGAATATTACTAATCATACGAATGATCGCTGTAAACTAAAA